>CM043018.1:59287778-59331119 GCA_023690525.1 Holotrichia oblita
TGCCTTCCGGTTTTGTAGGGAGTTCGCCGCTCTTGACAGTTCATCTCCGCTAAAAAGCGGGATGTCGTTCAATAGCTCGTCCTCCATTTCCGCAGTTCTCTCCGGATGAGTAGGGAACAACGTGTCAACGATGTTCCGCATCCGATCTCGTTCGAGGACTGGATTCGCCGTCTTCGTCGTAAGCTTCTGCATGACGATCTTGTACCCAAGGCCCCATGGGTCGTTGTCAACGTCCTGCCGCAGCTCCTTCCACTTACGTTTCTTGCTCCTGTAGATGGCGTTCTTGAGATCTCTCTTGGCGTTCCTAAAGTCCTCGGACTCTAGTTCTGCCGCGTTCGGATCTCGTCGTCTTACTCTGGTTATTCTCCGTCTAAGCTGTAAGCATCTTTTCCGGAGGGTCGCGATCTCGTCGTTCCACCAATACGCAGATCTTCTGTTGTATATCTTTCTGCGCGGCATAGAGGCGTCGCAGGCGCGACGTATGAGGGCCATGGTCGCGTCCGCAATTGTCTCCGCTGAACCGGCACATTCCATGACGGCATCCTTTCCTCGAGCGATTGCATGAGCCAGGGCGTCTTCATCCAGCTTCGCTACGTTCCATCGAGGACCGGGCGGAGCAGGATTTCGCCTGATCGGCTGCTGTCTCGTCACGTTGTAGCTTATGTACTGGTGGTCACTTCCGGTGTAGTCCTCCATGGCTCGCCAGTCCACGATGTCCCGCACAATGTCCTCCGAGGCCAATGTGATGTCCGGTATCGTCTCTCCGTAGCCTGGTCTTCTGAACGTGGTGGTGCGCGAATCGGTGTATTCCATACCCCATTCCACGGCTTTGGCGTTGACGTCTCCTCCTAGAATAATGGACCTTGCCATTTCTCGAAGGTCGTCTTCCAGGTTGTCGAGCTTGCCCTGAAAGTCCGCTATCGGCTCGTTGGGTGTGAGATAGCAGCTCACGTAGGTGATAGTGCCGCTCTTTACCCACACGTATCCGTTTCGGGCTCCGTGGTTCTCGACGATGACGCTGTTCGTGTCCGGGATCCATATAGCTGCAGTGCCGAGTGTGTCCCTGTACCACCCGGTGCATTCCTTATCCCGGTATTGCTCACTGATAAGCAGCAGATCTACTCCGGTGTCCAGTTGTAGTTGGATGAGGAGATCGTCTGCTGTTCTGCTTCGGTGCATGTTGCCTTGTAGGATTCTGGTCATTAATAATAATAATAACAATAATAATAATAATAATGTACACAAATATATGTATTTTGTAGAACTAAAAACTAAATAAAAAATAAAAAAGCAACAGCCGTCCGCGCCCTGCTCGACGCTAGGACCCCGAGAATTGGGTGAAAAGAACCTGGCTTGGGAAGGTCATGGTCGTGTGACAAGGCACATAATAATAATAATAATAATAATAAGGGCGGAAGTTTATTAATTGGAGAGGTCCTGTAAAAAAAAATAAAAAAAAATAAATAATGGAAATAAAATAATAATAATAATATAACGTCTTTATTGTAGTAGTAATAATAATACATAAATACATTCGACAAAAATAACACAAGCACAGTAAATACTACAAATACTGCGGATTCAGAGATTCAACGACCTCTGTTCTTCCATCCGAACTATACCAAAGAAATGCATACAAAGAATATTCCGGGCGTAAATCTGTAAACCAGTAGTGAAAGTTTGTAAGTAAAGATACAGCACAAGTACAGAAAAAGAATCAAATTGCCACAAAAGTGCTATACAAGAGTTAAATAATTACAGAGAACTGATATAAGCTGTATAATCTATAGAAATCGCTTTTTATTGGAGGTAAGGTACAAACTAGAAAACTAGAAAACGTGAATAGAACACTACACTATCAAGAGTTCAAAAAAACAGCAAAACAGAAAAAAAAATTGAACTAAGTATACATCGCCGCCTGCCCACTCATAAGCCGAAGCCTCAACTTCGATTTAAATTGAGAAACAGTAAGAACAATGTCACGGATGTCAACCGGAAGAGAATTCCAAAACGAAGCTATATTATAAGAGTAACTTCTCCGAAATACCGTAGTAGAGTGGTGAGATACAGTTATAAAGATGTTTACGGACATCAAGAGAAAGCAGAGACCTATTAGCATAAATGGGCTGCAACAGTGCGTAAGCGGAACGCATCTTATTATGAATGTGAGCGGTGAAGCGTATGTCGCTATTAAATACCAAACCGAGACTGATTTAGTCGGGTTCAATACCAAACAATGTTCCTTAGAAGTTTTAGCCAAAGCCGCAAGATCTTCATTAATTAAGGAAAAAGCAGTAGCAATCTCGGAAGGATGGAAGGAGTAATAGAGTTGGCTATCGTCGGCATAAAAATGACTTTTGCAATGCACTATATATTTGGGAAAAATGGAGGTGTAGAGAATGAAAAGCAGTGGTCCGCATTTGCTTCCCTGCGCTATGCCCACTTCAACATTTAATTTGACCGAGAAACTGTTATTTATTTTAACCATTTGACTCCGGTCAGCAAAGTAGCTTTCAAAAAAGATACTGCCGTGTCTCCAAATCCAATATAATGTAAAATAGCCAGCATGAGATTACGATTAAGCGAATGAAATGCTTTAGTATAATCTAGTAAAATCAGAATTGTCATGAGACAACCATCAGCTGCTTGCAGTATATCGTCACTAACATCTAACAATGTTGAGACACATCCGTAGCCAGGACGAAAGCCAGACTGCCTATCCGGAATCAAATTATTGCAATTTAAAAATAGTCGCATTTGTTTTTCAGCAGCTTTTCTAGAATTTTAGATAGAACAGGTAAAATGCTGATTGGTCTAAGATCTTTCAGTTCTTTAGGATTACTGACCTTAGGAATGGGTACAACCAGAGCCTCCTTCCAACTCTCTGGAAAAACGCCCTCCAAGACGCAGAAGTTAATAATGTGTGTGAGGAAAGGAATTAGAAACGGACAACACGTCTTTATAAGCGCAATACTAAGACCATCAGTACCCACTGCTTCCGATTTAATGCTGTCTATAATGCACTGAATTTCTTCAGGCGCGAGGGCATGGAATGAAAATTCATCTGAAACGTTTCTATGCCGAGAATTTGCATAAAACTTTAAAAGATCACGATCAGGAGCGGTGTTTGGTATATTATTAATAAAGTATTCATTTACTTCATTGGGTTTTGACAGGTGTTCAGGGATGTCACTACCACGTCTGTTGTTAATAACTGATAAGTTTCTGAGTGACCTCCACAACTCCCTGATGTTGTTACTACGAAATTGAAAGTTGACATAAGCTGTTTTTTCCTCTTTATTGTCGAGTTTACATAATTCTTAAGGGTTTTATAATAATTCCAATCGCAGCGGCTCTTGGTAGAATGACATCTTTTTAGGGCTGCGTTTCGCAACTGAATCATACTTTTAATAGTTTCGGTTATCCAAGGAGCTCTCGGACGGGTGACTGATATTTTTTCTGGCAGGTGACTATCAAACAAGTACAGCAGTATTTAAAAAATCAATTTTAACATTAATATAATATCATTCATATATATATAATATCATGCCAATGAATGGCCTGAAGATCATTCAGAAAACTGTCGTAATTAAATGCGCTAAAGTCACGGTGCACCACAAAAAACGGATAACGTTTAGCTGTAGTAAATGGTAGCTTGTAGTAAACCAACAAGTGATCAAATCTCCCACCAGCATCAATAGCGTCACAGATGACTGCTTCCGATTGCTCAGTAGTTATAATTACATCGATAAGGGTAGATGAATGATCAGTAATCCGGGTTGGTCCTGTTACAAGTCGTCTAAGACCAAGTGGACTGATAAGCGAATTAAATTTGACGGTATTAAGGTCATTAGGTTTGAGAAAATCTATATTAAGGTCACCCAAGAAAACAATCTCATCACACACCAGAATTAATTGGGGAATGGTTTCCTCCAAATTACTAATAAATTGATTAATGTTAGAAGCAGGGCTGCGATATATAGAGCCTACCGCATATCGCGTGCCAGAAACATTTACTTTAACGCAGATTTGCTCCACAAGAGATGAATCATACTGTAAATGCGCATACTGAAGAGAATTAGAGACATATATACCTGTACCTCCACCATGAGTTACTCTATCATTTCTAATAGAGGAATACCCTAGTATATACACGATGTTGGAGTCGATGTCATCGGTGAGCCAAGTCTCTGCAACAGCCAAAACGGCGTAGCAGTTATTCAGTAACAGTTGCTTCACCTCTGCAAAATTCGCGGTAAGCGAACGGACATTTAAATGAGCAAGCACAGCATCTGTAAACATAGCTACAAGTTAATTGCTTCGTATATCATGAGTGAACCACTACAGCGATTACAATAATACAAATTGAAATTATTACAAACACAAAAAATGAAAAAGGAAAAATGTAAATTACAGGAGTGAACAAAATATAAAAAAATCAAAGCGATAATAGTGTATGTATAAAAATAAATAAACAGGTGTATCAAATGAACAAAATATGTATACTATAAAATTAACTAAACAGTCACTATTTGTATCAGTTAGCTATATAATAAGCATTAGAATAAAAAAAAACAAGCATTATAAAAAAAGAATGGTAATTCAATAATAAAATGTAAAATTATGAAAGAGAGAAAAAAAGAAAAAGAAAAAGAAACAGAGATAAATGATTCTGTAGGTAAATATAAACAATGCGAAAAAGAAAAACTTATTATTCGTATTAGACGTTGAGTGGCTTCAAAGGGAAACATAAAGATCATCCAGCCCATTAATAACGATGCGCTTGCCATCCTTTCTTGTGTAAACACCTCCGTTATAGATCCACACATTTTGGTGTCCGAATTTCTTAATGGCCATCCTGTATAATCCATAGCGAGAAGCGGTGAGATCCTCAGGTATGGAAATGTGCGATCCTATTAAGTTTTTTCTTGCTGTATACTTTTTGCTTAACCAGATGCGACACAAATTTCACAATGATGGACTTCGAGGCTGTATTGCTTCTTGCTTGCAATCCTAAACGATGACAATTATCGACAGCACCATAGTCAATATTAAGAGCGAATTTTTCCTTAAATAAATTCAACGCTATATCGCAGACATCTTCATTCGGTGATTCCGGCATGCCGTGTATTCTGATAGAGTTTTTACGTGTATATTGTTCTATTTTATCAACTTTTCTGTCAATTAGCGTGTTAGCTTTTTCTATACCGTTTATTCTCGTGTCATACTTAGCACAAAGTGCATTGATATTAGATTCGAGATTATCACTTACTTGTTTCGTGATGTTATTGATGAGTTTGGTGGATAGCGCTGAGAACGTTTCTTTAATCAGATCAACTAAGTCGCTTTTTTGCGCTCTGGAAATGCCCATCGTAGACTATTATTCGTCACAAACAACAAAACAACGAACCTCACACAACACACACAGTAATTAAACGTAATGCTAGTACAAATTCGCTGGATATAACAGTTTAATTACGAGCCACATGCAACGCGTTCTACACAGTTGTCGCCATCTTCCAAATATATATACTTCCTTGATGTCACATATTTAGGGGAACAGAATTTAACATCATCCGCAAAAACAATTTTTTTATGTGCATTTGACAAAAACCAATTTTCATAAATACAAAATAAAGTAGAAATTACTTAAGCGCCAATGATTCATACTAAAGCTCTTTGATATTAATTGAAAAGCGTTACGAATAAATAGCATATTGAACATGCATTTAAATGTAAACAGAGGAGCATGTTTATTGGCGCAAGTGTTTGACAGACAAATTAATTTATTTCTATATGCATATACTATTTGCCAGTAGAACCACTTTATGTTAAATTAGTTTGGTGCCAAATTGCATATCGACATGAAATCAGATGATAAACACTTGTTTTGCTTTTGAAGTATTCACAAAAATCCTAGTTATGTTCGATGTTTTCATTTGAAATATCGTGTCCTCTTCATCTAATTAGGATCGTGCACAAAAACTCATAATAAATAAAAGAAATTACCACAATTACTGAGATTATTTGCACATTCCTACTATCTGTTTGCATCATATTGGAATTATTTTGTTAACTATTTTTAAGCCTGGATAATTATTGCTACAGTACTACAAGTTATATCAATTTAGCTGTAATGGAATTTCGTAGTACTGTTATTTAGCTCCTGTATACAAAGTGAAGTTAGAGGCCAGATATTTTATTCTCGAGTTGATTCTGAAGAAACTTAAACTTTGAATAGTTCTCTAATTATCCTCAAGCTACGGACTAATGAACTTTGTACTTCTACGAATAATGGGTTCCTAAGAAAATAATTCTTTGAAAAAGAACTAAGCTATTAGGAAGTTATATCTAATGATCTAGCACTTATCTTTTTCGGCAAGCAGTTCCGTGTAAAGATTACTCTTTCTTGGTTGATTCTTTTTTAGGTAATGTAATTTGTGTGTGGGCTGCACCTATATACCAAAGATATATTATATAGATATATTTATATGTATAGATACGTATTAATCAGACAACTTTCCTGTCAGACTAGTACAGCATCTAAGGACACATTTGGTGGAGGTGCCGAATGGATAGTGTTGGAACTTTGTGATATGTTATTCCTAATGTGGTTGTGCGCGCCAATTTTAGATATATACAGCAGCGTATTGGATACAACTCGACCAAGACCAGGTAAGAAGGGATAGTAAGAATTTATTAAACCACACCAAACCATATGAATGGCGTACCATAAGTTGATGTGTGATATGTAGTATAAGTTTATTCGAATTTTATTGTTAAACGGTTTCGAAATATCTTTTATAAAATTTTTGAATTTCGTTTTCATGATTAATGGATGAGAAGATCTCCAATTTACATACACAGATAAAGGACGAAAAATGTAACATAAACAATATTACATTTAGCGCACACAGACATAGTACTTGTGATTGATTTTTAAAATCCCGTTTAGAAATTCTATAAAATTTATTCACGTCCGCAGAGTTTTATTTATATGGATTTTATAATTGAATGTAAAAGAAGATAATCAAGGATAACAACACTTTAACGACAAAAAAATGGGACATAAACATTTTTTGTTATTATAAAATTCATAGTTCATATCTCACAAAATTACATCGCCTCATATACTACAATAATACGCAAATTAGGACGTTATTCTAGCGCGACGTCGAATTACCACAGGACGGAAAAGTAAATGTACTGGAGTCGTGTTCGTAATTTTTATTCTAATTGATTTTTAATTAAATCCGCAAAATCTAGAATATTTTCGTTTCACGCGACAAACTAAATTAATTCGCTGAAGCTAATATTATTTATTTCCTCTCTTCTTGTATGTGTGCGAATGAACAGCTCTTGTAATTCAACATTTAAAGCAAAATGCTGACGAGAGAAACGAATAACTGCTGTTGTATTAGAGCTAAGAAAAGTAGTAAGTTTATGTATTGTTAGAACATCCGAGCTCTTGGAAGTTATCGTGCGAAGAAGGCTGAATTCGTTTGGGAACAGAAAATCTGATTGAAGATAATCAACTGGAAGATGAGTTTATGCTAGAAAGGGGAAAATACAAGGCAAAGGAGATAATATAAGTATCCGACTACACAATGGGAAAACACGACGTTAAAGAGATTGCATATACAGGTTTAAGATAAATTGGTATTACATAAACTTGATTCGAAGATATGGAGTAAAGGTATGATATAGAAAAAATTTTGTCATTTAAAAAATTGGTTTGTGTATTGATATCATTTACGAGTTGGCGTAGTTCGGCTAGAATGAAACAAAAAGCTTTATCTTCACAGTGTAGTGCCATGAATTACAAAAAAATTAAAAAACCGTTTAATAATAATCAGAGATGGAGGTAGGATACAAGGAAGATAAATCGACTTGACCAGGATAAACAAACTCAAAAATATAAAGGTTGACAGTAGGTGTGATTTAGTAATGGATGCGGTAGTTAAAAATACGGTAGAGAATATAAAAAAATAGAATACTATACAAACAAACGAGAAACTGGAAAAAAAACACAAAAACGATAGTTTAAAATCGACAAGATTGCAAGCATGACAATAAAAACAAATCTTTTAGATTTGGTGTTAGAGATAAAATTTGAAAAAAAACAGTGAAACAGTCTGAATTCGCAAGCGGTGGTGGCAAATTGGCGAGAAAATAGCTATAGAATAGATAAACTGAATGAACTCTACGTGAAACAGTATAATTAGCACTTAATATTCTAGCGATATACATACAGCGTTTTGTTCTAAAACTTTGCTAGTTGAGGAACAGCTCGATAATCGCGGTGGTAAGTATTAGATTATTGTACCGTACGAATTGTAAATCAGTTGTAGTTTCAGGTGCGAGATTAATATCTATTACGTGTTATATGTATGTATATGAACTGTTCTGCTCTTCTTCCATCCCTCAGAAAGCGTCATTATGCCCTCCTTTCAAAATTGTTGAAACTTACTTGCACAACATTCATCGAGGTGCGTTTTATTTCGCTTTTAGACTTATAACATTTAACGAGAGAAACAAGTAATAATCGGATGGGGAGTATGGAGGATGAAGCAGAACATCCCAACCAAACTGTAAGAGCTTCTGTCTTACCGCAATATGCGGTCTTGCTTTATCGTGATGAAAAACGACACCTCGTCGGTTCGCCAATTTTGGCCGTTTTTGTTGATTGCAATATTTTTCGGAATTCATTGTTTCACCTTGTAGAAGGAGCTCTTAGTACACTACACCTTTCCAGTCCCACCAAATGTACAAAAGAACTTTCTTCGGATAATGTCCTGGTTTTGAAACAGTTGACGATCGATTTTCCTTAGACCAAGTGCGTTTTTGATGCTCTAGCAATAAGCCTCCTTTAAAAGGACTTTTCCATGTCGCTGAAGAAGAAAATCACGCGTGGAGACACGGTTCATAAGATCGGTCTCCGAGAATCAGTGTGAATTCAAACATCATACCGATTCACATATCCCATCTTGATTAACGGATAATGTACCGTTGTCCTAGGAATATTAGTGGCGTCCATTATTTCGTGCACACTATATCTCGGATATCCAACGAAATGATAAAGTCCGTATCCATTGTTGCTAGATGCCTACTGCAGTCTTCATCTTTCAAATCAAAATTACCAGCTCTAAATTTCTTAAACAAATTGCGGACGATTCTAATAGTCATAGTACCACTTCCATAAACGGTGAAAATCTCGTCTGCAGTGTCCTTTGCACTACTACTTTTTTTAAAAACAATGAAGCATAACATGCCGTAAATGCTTCTTTTGGCTATCTATATTGAACGGCGTACAAAAAGCTTTTAAAAGAGACCCATGAAACATACTTTGAAAGAGCTATGAGACGACTGAAATCGATGCCATAAACGGACAATAGATAAGCCTGCATACATAGCATGACACGTGAAAAACTTATGGAAAATCCTAATATTTTCAGATTACATCTTATGGTTCTTCATAAAAATGTCATACATGTGTTCTGAACACAAATGAAAATATTTTCAGTATCAAAACGGATACAACACACTCTTGATGCGCATCCTGTGCATGGCTTCGTGGTAAAATGTTACCTTGACCGATCGAGCCTTATCTCCGCAACTTTTCTTTGAAAATAAATGGGCAGATAGACGTCTAAAATCCACTGTAAAACAGAAATAAATCGAAATAATGAATAGTGACGTATCCGACGAGTAGCTCTTAAACGCACACAGAAAACCCGTAAAATTTTGTCTTTTTAATGTGACCTACACACTGAACTACGATTCAGGCTAAAAATAACTCAGCAATTACAATTGCTCGTAGTACAGTTCCATTACAACATTTTTAATAAAAGAATACTTTTCAGTCAGGGAATAGCCCGCAACTCGTCTAACGAGGTCTAGTGATCAAAGCTCATTGGAGGTAGTTTACTTTTAATGAGCAATGCGAGTGCCTTCGCAATTCAATTACGTGAGAGGTGGGCGGCCCATCCGTTGTGAGACAATTGAGATCCCTAAATACATTTACTAAGACATTATTATTGGATTTCATTCTCTAGAATCGTTACATAAAGCAGTATGTTTAAGTAAATTTTTCGTTAAATTAAGTGTAATTAAATGAATTATAAACGGGAGCCATCTGCTTTCCATTTATTTTCCATAGCACCTTAAATTCGCTTGAATAAAACTGTCCTCAACATTGTGGTCTCTTTACTGATAGGAAATCAGGGGTGCATTTTGATTTCGTTAACATCTGGTCATCATAATGGTTCTCGTGAGGGAGTCGAAACCAAGCGTAGACACTCCACCAAATGGCTATACTTATTCTGTGTTTATAAAATAATTTCTCACTTACTTCCTCTTGTTAAGGTATTGATTTTGTCAAATTAGGTGGTATAAAATCATCGATGCCTTTGTAATATTTGCATGTTTTCCTGGGAAACGCAACGAGCTTCTCCATTTGTGGTATTGGTAAGTAGTGATCTCTCGAAGCGTTATTTCCATCACAAGTCAGCTTTTTTATTTTATTGATGGACACATTCTATGCTCAATCAAGGTGAAAATGAATTTTTATTTATATAAAACAGCGTACTGTATGTATATTCGAATTTCAATTCTAACTTAGGATTATATATATAGTATACCTCGGCGTATTGTACAGTTAACTGTTTGGTCTGTGTACTAAAAAAGGTAAAGTGTAACTATGACTGACCAAAAATGTATGTTCAGATAAACTGACTTTTTATGAGCATGGTCTTTTAGTGAAACCTTTTGGCCAAAGGTTGATTATGCAAAACTTGGCGAAAATGTGAAATAGTAGTTCTGTGACGAGAACCGTAGAGAAAGTGTTGAGAGGGGAGCAGTAAAATGTAGACAGTTTGCACTAAAAAGGCTGAGAAACCCTTAGAATTACAAATACATAAGTCAAGAGGTAAACGGATTGGTAATCAGTAAAATATCATCAAGTGTTGTTAAATTAAGTAAGTATACAGTGTGTCGCATACTAGACGACACCACCTCAGTATTTTGTTAACATATTATCGATTTAATTTTTTTTTTATTTCTGATCATACCTCTCACTAAACTGTAACTTTAGGTATGTTACTTTCCCGTCACAGTAAAACGCCAGCTACTACGATTTAAAATAAACAGCAAAACTGCAGAAGTCATATTAGGGGATTTTTTTATAAAAAAATTCTATTAATAAAAGTTGTTCAGAATCATTTACATAAGCTAAATCCAAAATTTCATTAAAAACAAAAAATCTAAAAAACAAAATCTAATGGTGATTTAGTTGAAGATAGTGTTATTTAAGCAAATAAACATCGTGTTTGTTATTTTTTATTATTACAACTTGTTTCTAGTGTCTTAATGAAGTCATGGTAAATTTGTGAGACTATTTTTCCAATTAACCGGACTTAAAATTTTTTTGACAAAAATTTTCAAGATTTTTTTTTTTAATAAAATTTTGGATTTAGCTTATTTAAATGACTTCTGAACAACTTTTATTAACAGAATTTTTTATAAGAAAATCCCTAATATGACTTCGCAGTTTTGCTGTTTATTTTAAATCGTAGTAAATGGCGTTTTACTCTGATCGGGAAAGTAATATATGTATGTTTTTAGTTCAATTACATGACTCGCAGAGACCTAATTCACAGTAGTTAATTTATATTACATTTCGCGATAGTTAAATTATTATACGATAATATACGATTTTAAAATCCTTATTTAAATTGATTTGTAAATTCAGGTTATTACTGATATGAGATTAAATATATTATGAAGCATAGCATTGTATTTATAACTACTGGGATGATTCGAATAAGTGTTAATGAACCTCTCTGATGTTGGTGGTTTTCGATATCAATCCAGAGCGATACGGTTGTTGCTCCTAATTAATTTAAACACAGGGCTTTATAACAAACGTAATGAATTCACAAATTTAGCTGGGTTGAATTGACAGCATCCAAAATGAAAGGAAAATTGAAATCAGAATTAGAAGCGATTCATAGAAAGATTAGAGAAGTGTTGAGAATCAATCTAAATTTAAACAGCAGAGGAATTTTAGAAGAAAGCGTATTTAAGAAAAATAGGAAAACGAAAGAAATTGCCTTTTCTTAGAGAACCTTCATATTAAGAGCAGAAGTGATGAAATGTGATGTTTGGCGATGAGAAATATATATAATCTATCTGAGCCATTAAGATTAAATCTTTTTCCATCGCTGAACACCACATTTCATTGTGTAATATTTAGATTTCTTTCTTGTTTTCCTTTCTCGAGTAAACAGAATCCTTCCAGCTTGAAGCAAATTGTAACGAATATTTAAGAAAAGGAACCTATGCGTTTCTAGAACGGATCACTTTAGTAACAGAAAAAGAAATGCTCATAAAAAGCAGAGAAGTGAAGAAATAGGAAATAGATAAAATATATGTTCAGCAATAGAAATATGGCATAGGTATGTATATCAAATGTGTCTTAAATTTCAAAATATATTAAGGAAGGACATACATCTATGTTGGTGCTTTATTGACATAAAGCAATGATTAAACTACATACACATGAAACAAGAATCTAAGATCTGAATTTATACAATATAGCGCCATTCTCCATTTTTAAGGTTAGCTGGAAAATTAAAGTTGTGTATCTTTTTCTGCATAACTGTGAAATTGACATTATTTCATGCATGATATAGGTAACGAGCATACATCGTATGCAATACTGGTTTTAATATAGAGCCTTGCGGCTCGTTTATTGCATTACGTGGTGAACAAAAGCAGGCATCCATTCTAATAACTCATTCTTTGCTAGTTAACTACAGATTCATTAATTCATGTGCATGCAGACCTATATTTATTTATTTATTTATTTATTTAGCAAATGTGTGGATTTTTACTGTATTAAACAAATCTTTTGCATTTATCATGTAACTTCAAGATAAAAATTTTAACTGCCTTTTATCACAAACTAATTAACTTTCATTATAGATAGGGCCAAACGTCGTTTGAAAAAGATGCTCGATATATCGTTACGAGAAATCGCTTTTGTTTACAACTTTTCAACAACACAACAAAGAAAAACTTAATTAAACTTTTCTGTTTGGAAACTAATTACCTTTTATGCAGTGAACGTGACGAAGTTGTAAGAAAGAAATTAGTAGGACCGTTCTAAACCCCCGCTGATTTCATTGATGATATAATAATTTAAGATGGATTTTATGGTTTGACTCAATGTCCGTGACACCTAATTAGCGTGATCTTGTTAATTCCCATTTATAGTGAGCTTCGCTTTGCTCTAGCCTGTAATGCCATCCGTTATTAATATCTACTTATTGGATATATGGTGTCAAGTTTCAATGTTCAACGTTTAATGCGCTCTTTTTTTTGTCTGGAGAGCTGTAAAATACAGTCGTTTAATTTGACTTCGATATTATATTTCATATTCGTTTGTGTACTCTAAATTTAATGGCATTAAATAAATATTAAGAATTATTAGAGTTACAAGGCAATTAAAGCTTAAGATTTTGATATAGTGATTTTTCTCTATCATTAAAGAAGGCAGCTAATCTTTCAGACCCTTGATTCACTACTTCAACTCGAAGAAATCTGAATTGCGACGGGCGTATTTAACTAGAATCCCTCCAATTCCAATTGTTAGACTCGTTTAATATACGAGTCTTTTTTTGATGAATTATAATATTGCTTGTTTTAAATAGCTAAGCATTAATGTTTTCTAGTAATTATAGTTACCAGACAACATTATGGCAATATCTGGTCGACAAAACCATACTTGGATTATGTTATGCGTAGGTTTTACAAGTCAGCCTAATAAAATGGCCAGGGTCTGTTGTCTGCTACATTGGCGTCAACTAGGCTTCGAATACAACAACTTAATACTATGTACATTTGCGAAACTAAAACTTGTTTCACTAGTAACTGGAAATTGAAGGAAGTATGTGCATATTGGTACAACATTTGCATGTATTTCAATATAAGTTAAATACAGATTAACCGGCGATATTTTCTCAAATTGAGCTATGCCAACCATAAGCAAATAGTTCTGAACAGGTGATTTTTATTTCCGTATCTGCAGTCAGTTTAAGCATTTTATTTGTTAAAACATACTACTGACATACACGTATTAATTAAAATCCCTAGTAATCCCTGTTACATTATTTATAGTTTATTTTAATAAATTGAACGTGTTGATTTTAAGATATTAATGAATGGTAGTCCGACATACGCGTAACAAAGTTTTGATAAGGATAGTTAGAATAGTTCACAACCTACAGTAATATTTCATTAATGATCGTCAACTAATATATAAAATAATAAAAATAAAAGTGTAGAACAAATGCTCGGGAAATATTGTAACATTTGTCTCGGGCAGTCCAAACAGTCCCATTATAGAATTCATCAAAATGCAGTTCAACCGAGTTTCTTGACATCACGTTAGACGCAAACTTGTCATGGCACGAATACTGGGAACTATTACCTAACAATCCAACTAGCAGATGCTGTGTTTTCCGATATTTGAGACTGCAGATAACTCGGGAATGTTTGACATCATTGTATTTTACAGACATTTTGTCTAGGATTAAATATAGTATCCTACTCTAAAGTTCTTCGCAAGCAGCAAAAAATGTTGTTCTTTCAAGTCAGTTGTGAGACGCTAATTTCTAGTTGTATTGGATATGACAAGAACATTAATAAACTCATGCAAATGTTGTTCTGAGTTCCTTGCGTGTTTGTTTTATAACAGGTGAGCATACATAAACTACGATGTCGAAAATATACAGTGTGGTCATAAAGTTTGGAACGAAGCTTATAACCGCATTATTTTACATTTTTAGGAATAACGCTCGAACAGGTAAATTTTCTTTTTTAAAACGCCATCTTTTGACATACAATTTTTTTATGACGTCATTGGTTATTAGGGTGATGACGTTATCAACCCTTTTTTTAAATGGCAACCATATTATTATTTTATCGTTTTTGGTAGATCTTTATATCCTCCAAATAGTGATATAAAACAATTGGTATGTTGCATCACATTTTTTTTTTAATAATATAAATTTAGAAAAAAATAACAAAGTTTTATTTTTGTACAAAATTAAAATTAAATTAAAAAAAATACATCTGAACTTAAATTTATTGTAACAGTTAACGTAAATTTTCAAAATGGACCCCACCAACTAACTGACACTGTCCCATCCGAGTGTAAACACTTCGTATACTCGCCTCAATTATGTCTGGGGATATTTGTGTAATTTCTACGCGAATTCGTTGTTTTAAATCTTCTAAATTGTTCGGTTTGTTAAAATACACTTTCGATTTCAAATAACCCCACAAAAAAAGTCTAACGGAGTCAGGTCAGGAGAACGAGGTGGCCATTTTATGGCGCCTCTCCGTTCAATCCATTTATTAGGAAATATTTCATCAAGATAGTGGCGAACCTCTACACCATAATGGGGAGGTGTCTCATCTTGTTGAAACCAAATATTTGGATGGGGTACCTCACCATCCTCGTGATTTGGGAAAATAACAGCTAGCGCTGGAACCAGTTCAAATCTTAAAAATTCTAAATATTGCACAGCAGTCAAATTTCCTTAAAAAAATATGGTCCTAAAATACGTCGTTCAATCATTCCAACCCATAAAACTTAACTTTTCCTCTGCGCTGAGTATGACACGCTTGAATCCAATGCGGTTTGGTCTGCGACCATTATCTGCAATTATGGCGGTAAACAGATCGATTTAGGCAGAAAGTAGCTTCATCAGAGAAGACGATGGTTTCCAAGAAATTTGCATTTTGGTCACAACGTAACATTACGTCTTCACATAACTGCAGTCGAGGATCTTCGTCATCCTCATGTAATTCCTGTACAAGTTGAACTTTGTAAGGATGATACTGTTCTTTTTTAAATAAGTTGACGACAAATGAGTGAGCCACCCGATTGGCTAACGCAAGTTGTCTGGTGGAAACATGATGGCTTTCTTCTGCTTCTAAAAGTACATTTAATTTCGCATCTTCTCCTACTTGAGGTCTACCTTGCCGTAGTAGATCTTTTACGGATCCAGTTTCGGTAAACTTTCCAACTAGTTTTGTCACCGTAGACCTGGCAATTGGAAGTCTATCACGATGTTCATGGTTAAACAATTCGTATGCTTCTGCATGCGTTCTTTGTCCGTCCCTATACCCAACCATAATTAAAATTTCGATTCTTTTTCGCTCAGATAAATATGCCATTTTTTATATTAGCGAAAATGAACAATTTTTACGCAATATCTAACAGATTTAACGTCAAACATAGAAGTAAATAATTAAACAATGTTGTCGCCATAGAAACAATTTCAAAATATTAGTGTAATTTGTATAAAAAGAAAAAAGAATGTCATAAAGGAATATCTTGGAAAAAGTGCGTGTTTTTGTTTTTGTAATTTTTTTGCGTAGTAACATGAGTGTTACAATAAATTTAAGTTCAGATGTATTTTTTTAATTTAATTTTAATTTTGTACAAAAATAAAATTTTCTTATTTTTTTCTAAATTTATATTATTAAAAAAAATTGTGATGCAACATACCAATTGTTTTATATCACTATTTGGAGGATATAAAGATCTACCAAAAACGATAAAACAATAATATGGTTGCCATTAAAAAAAGGGTTGATAACGTCATCACCCTAAAAACCAATGACGTCATAGAAAAAAATTGTATGTCAAAAGATGGCGTTATAAAAAAGAAAATTTACCTGTCCGAGCGTTTTTCCTAAAAATGTAAAATAATGCGGTTATAAGCTTGGTTCCAAACTTTATGACCACACTGTATATCATACCTATGATGTACATTTTCGTATATCAAAACACTTATAGAACACTTTATAGAAATCTATTTATGATAAATGCACGAACTTATTAGAGTGCTTTGTTATGTTATAGAGCTCGCCTATGCAGTAAATAATATATAACTTATAATACATCCTAAACCATGAAATACGCAAAACACGTTATGTTTTAATGCGCGGCCATGTAGTTTCAAGTAGTTTCTTGTATTCATACAATTTCTATATAATTTTTTGCAGTAAAATGTACGGTACTTCCAGTTGAGTTCAGTATGCATATAATAGTCCTTTATTTGCTTAGTTGTTGAAAAACAGTTCCCTGATGAGGAATAGAAAAGCTGAAATATTGTACGTAGAGCTTTGCAGCATATTGACGCGTACATATATTGGGTATAAGTGCACGTGGTGATGCAAATAGTGGCATTAATCATCGTAATCCAATTAATGGAACGCCAAATGTGCAAAATTTGTGTGTATTTAAAGAGAATAATCAATAAGGTTTAACGAAAATTGGTAGAACGTTGTTTAATTTATCTAATTTTAAATCCTAGATGAGATATGTATGTCACAAATATAAGAATACCAATATTTTAATTACAAGTTTTGCAACTTTATGGATGACATATTTGTCACATTTACAGATGTATGCTGTTTTACACAATATAAACACGTAGTACGAACTAATTAATTTAGTCATACACAACCCTAGCTGATTTCATCAATATAACTGCATTCAACTTAGATGAGAAAACTAGTCAGGTGAATGAATAAACAATGAAATTCTGCACACAATTGACAAAACAGACATCTAACATCTTACTACTGTGATTAAACATGGCCTATGCTTCCCACCTGCATTTCAGAAGATATTTTGACCGTTATCGGCTTTGCGAAGGGCCAGCGTATGACCGACGAATAACCACCTTGAATTGAAAATTCGTATGCAATCGTGCGGTGAGCTAACTTAATCGTTCAATGGTGAATACAGTGCGTACATTTTTCTTCTAATTTAAATTGCATGCGTAAGCCACTGGCATGTGTAGCGAATTTGTCAAGTTTAGTTATGATCTCTAGCAATTATGGAAGAGCAATGCTAATTGAGTGATCCTATAACTCACAATGGACCGGAACTGATGAATAAATTGGAAAAAATTACATACATCATCGACCAACGTGGCGATAGCAGCCAATTAAAGTCCGCACAAGGAATCTAATTTTAGCGAATGAAATAAAAACCATATGGCAAAGGAAAAAGTCGTTTTCATACCTGTTGTAATCGGCGCTATAGGCCAATTGTTTGAGACACCTAATCTGCCCACAAATCTACAGAAATATGAACTTCGAAATTTTTAAGGAAAGTTTTATTAACCTGAATATCCGATTGCTCAGTAAACAATATTATTTTTTTATTGTTGTAATATTTTTTATTTTATTTAGATTTTTACGTAAGACGAAATTACTCCAAGATTTGCCTCTTCATTAGGAAGTCAGAAATAAATTCTAAATTTTACGTATTAATCATGTCATTATTCTGTTTCTATCAAGCCTAAATGTCGGATAGTAGAAATGAATGATCTGTTGGAATGGATGGAATGTTAGCCCATTAGCTCAATATTTATTATCTTGTTTTATGGAGATTCAGTATGTAATTACCAAAACAGAAGGCTATGTAAAATATTACTATTGTTATTTTGTCACAGAACAAATGAATATTGGTTACTCATGGGTCAAACTTAAGATTTCTAAGAAGATTTAATAAAGCCCATGCAGCATTCTAACGCCAAGTATAATAATTTGGATCTCTAGTGCGAATGTCAACTATGCAGAAAAAGTAAAATACAATTCCAAAAGAATAAAATGTTTCTTGAACAAGTAATTTAAGCTAGTTTTGTATTTGTTGTAATTTGAAGTAAAATGTTATTGAGTTAGTAAGTATATTACTTTTAGTAACAACTCGAATTATTTTGCCGTCACTTTGCTAAATTTTAATTATAAATCTCATGTCTTTTCTTTTTAGTTCGATGTTCTTATTAGCTGCACAGATTTGAAGTAGTGTAAAGTGAATCGAAAATACCGTATCAAAGTACTTGTAATTTATACGTAGGATGACTGTCACTGTTACAAATTTTACACATTTTAGGAATATTTAGCGAACGAATTTAGATATAACTCCTTCGAGTTTGAGGAATTGCAGTTGCTTTTCGGTGCCGTAATTATCCGTCTTTCACTTCAATAGGCTTAACTATTTTTCTTTGCCTTAATTATAGACAATAATTAATACAAAATATATATAAAAAAAATTTCCAAATAAATTATTATTGTGTAACTAATAATTATGTCATATCTGAAAAACATGCGGTTTGGAGGCAATAGCGTTTTTTTTGTAGTTTATAAATTTAACGTAACATCGCTATTCTGTAGTTTTTTTGTCTTTTTTTATATGTATTTTTTTACCTTTAACTTATCTTTTAATTCCTGATTTATTTCCATTATCAATAAAACAATAAATAATTAAATACCAATTTATTCCATTATAATAATATGTTTTCGTTAAATAACTTCTTCAGTGGAAGAAATTGATAGGAATTAAAAGATTTGTCTTTTTTATAATTTTGAACGAACTATTTTTTTAATTTATTTTAATGTTCTGAAGTTACTCATTTACATCAGAAACGAGATACAAACTTGTATCAAAACTGCAGTACCTCAGTACTTTAAATAATGAACGATCGCTATTACTTACAAGTTTGACTATTAATGATAGGATTACTAAAGAAAGAGATACTAAAGAAATAAAATACTGATAAAAACTAGTGATAATATTTTATATAAGGAATGATAAAAATCTGACATATCACACAGGCATATCATATAGGCGAATCAGTAAACCATTTACAAAATTATTGTTAACAATGTCTATCGATACGTGAGCATTACAATATGGATTAACATTATACAAATAAAGTTAGAGTGACATTCTGGCGACGCTCACCTAATTTTGCTCTTGAAGAAACTACTTCTATTAGTGGCGAAACGTAGAATTAGTAAGTTGTATATATATTTTTGTATTTAAATTTTCACTTTTGTTTTATTTTGTATTGTATATATTTACTTGACTATGACGCGGCCAAAACCCCAAAGCTCTCATAACAAAGACTCGTCCCGTGGAAGCCTTCGATATCATTTAATTACATAAATAACACCATCATATTGAGGTCTTAAACAAATCAAACAAAACAAAGGTTCTAATTTGTCTTTAAAGACTGTTATGTGTTATTTCGGCTGGTCATGATAAAATTAACAAACCGATTGCTAACAAAGCCGTTAAATTCACAAAAAAAAACTAAATGAAATAAAATATTATAGTGATACATGATTTAGAGTGGACCAATTCGGAGCGAAAGCGTGACTAACGAATTGGTTCCCGCGTGCCCCATCGCACATACGATTACTTAGTATATTGCCCACGGTCATCGTGTGTGCACGTATAATAGTAGCAAGAAAGTGTATTCTTTTAATCATCTAATTACATACATTTTAGATTTTATTTTTTATACGTATCATATTTTTGTATCTAACATAATAACAGCACCGTTAGTGATAGTATATCTCTAGATATTAATAATGTTTCGCATGCGGCAACCCATTCGTTAGCCACGCCTCTGCTTTCGCTCCGAATTGGTCCACTCTATAAATATGATATGTGTATTTATACCTACAGGATGGAGCATTAGTGCGAGAAAGTCCATTTACTCCTGTATTATAAGAGAAATAAAAAAATGTTATTAAGATAAAAGTTGAAGCGCATGGGAGGCTATAACCTAAAAGTATTTTTCTTGCACTAATGCCTCACTCTGTATAAGAATAAGAAATATCAATTAAATAGCAATTCGTAGTTACAGATTAATCCACCGGTTAATTTGAACACCATCATGATAGACATGCAACGCAACACGATGAAAAAAACAATTATCGAATGAATATTTCTGAAGTAATCATCACACGGACTTAATGAATCAGGAGCTCAACACTATTTTGGTATGGAATGATAAATATCTGCCCTTAATTGTCAATTTGTCGCGAAGATCTTCGTCAACTGTTTCAGATTTGCGACATCGCCTGTTTATGACTACTTTCTTTGTTCACACACTACTGCGCCAATGCTGACTTATGCAATTCATATTACACAGTTTATAAGAGGTGGTAGGTTTAAAGTGACATAGAGAATTAAATAATTACTTACTAGAATAAAATGTAATAGTTAATTTTAGAAACTTTGGGTATTACTTCACGTATAGGCATATGTATATCTTAGTTCCAAGGAAACAGTAGTAAACACAACATATTGACGAAAGAACTCAAATGATAATATACAATGTTTTCTAAATGAACTATAACAAGCAATCCTGTTACTATACGAATTGGAACTTTTATGTGTTCAGGTATTGAAATAGAAATAAAAGTTAGGTTGCTTGTTCTAACCTACAGATTTTTTTTGTCGTATATTGTATCGGGAACCACTTCACCCCAAAACAAATAAATTCGAGCTAACAATATACTGTTAAAAAAACAGCCACTGGGTTTACTTTTTGTCAATGTAAAATATGTAACATAACGAAGGACTACACCTAACGAGTTAAATTAAATTATCTATCTCGAGAGATAAAGTTATTGAAAAATACAGCAGACATTCAAGGATGTAGACTAGAAACATAGGTCTGAGTTTACAAAATCATCAGTTTTGCATACTATAGACATCAGAAATAGTTGCTGCAGTATGTTCAATGGAAGATTATACCTTTCATTTTGCAACCGTTAGTAGGATTTGGGTCACTTCAGTATTAAACCATTCTTTTACACAGGAAGAGTATTAACAGCTATATTGTACAAATAGTACTAACATTACCGTCTTAATACAATAAATAAAAAAAAACGCGAATGATATTTCGGAATAGACATAGTGTCCCAAATATATGCTTTAAAAGCAATGACATTATCGAAAAGTTTAAAATTCATTTGGTAATGGATATTGCATTATAACGTGGTAGTACGATGATTGGAGCGAGTATAACTAGATTATTGGGCTGATTGTGAGGACCGAACGTTATAGAATTATTGGAGATAATGTCGTAAAATGTGGTAAAGTCTGAAAGCTTTATATTAAAATGCGTAGGCACCAAAGTGTCAATCAAAGTGATGAAAGTGGCTCTAAATTACGGTTACTACAAAATTACTTAATGTATTGTGTTTTACGTATAGTCTTCTATAGCACTGCTGATATTAGCAATAAGTGTGTTTGGCAATATATTTCTACATATTTCTATACAATGGTTTCCGAGCAATACAGCTATTTTTTATGTGTAGTGGGTACGTATGTATAAGTTTGATTATTTCTCATGAATACTGCAACAGCTTTGGTTGTGTATTTGGATCTCTGTCTTATGGCGTTGCTAAATAAACCATGTCGCCACAAGTACTAAAATCTACCGCGGAAAGTGTTTCCTGTGCTCATGGATCACTGCACCAAGATTTTTTGAGAAGAAATCGAGGAGCAAGCGCAGAAAATATACTTTTAAGAGGAGTGATTTTTAAGTTCTATGCAAATTATAGAGATAGCAAATGTCATGCGGGCTGTGACATTTTTCATGCAGTAAGATGCCTGGAACAGGATAAGAAACACATATCTGGGCTCCAGTTCCTTCTTTGGTCTGTTAATTTACACCAAAAACAACACTTTTTGACGTAGATATATAAAAATATAACAAAAGTTGTTAGAACGATTTAAACAAACTCTAGGCATTTTATAACCAATGACTAATTAAAAGAAATAAATTTGAAAATATGTAATATACGTATAATGCTTCAGATACACAAAGCAGTCAGAATGTCTGCTGATTCACTGCTACCTCACAACTGACATTGTTCTACTGAATGCATCGGATACTAGTAGATTAAATTGGTGCATGTCTATACATATCGGAACCGGTACAAGAGTAGCGACGTTATAATTTATTTGATTTCATTATATTTATAATGTTCTAGGAGGTTTTCTTTGATAATTTTCATGTATGAAAAAACGTTTTAAATCATAAAAAAAGTTAAACAACAGAAAAAACTTTCCGTGATAGAGACATTCCCACATCAGTAAGTACAACTGTTAATACTCGTGAGATAAAAATCATATTGACCAGTATAATAAATAAACTCCAATAATGTGGTACTTTATGTGGCTTTGACAGTTCAAACAGCGCGTTACCCATCATTGGCATTAGTTGAAATTTACTGTTTCGTGTCGTGTAAGCAGTGTCATAATGATCATAATTCTATATTTAGCACTTCCGAACTCGTTAATCCGTTACCGGATAACACAATAACATCGTAGTATACATAAGAGGATATGATTTGTAGGAATATAATCCATTTCGCAGATTGATTTTGAAATTGTGGTATAACAAAGGAAATATAATCAAGATTTGTATCCTGTCCCAAACAAAGAGACATATTCGCTGAGATGGCCTCGGGGAAAACGGGTAACAATTAAACCAGAACTGTAGGTAGTACGCTACTGTATTACAAAAGGTTGCGTGATACTCTACTGCACACGGTTGGTTCCCGGAAGCGTCCTATTACGTAAACAATGGACCGCGTAATACGTACTACTACTATCTATTTTTACCCTGCTTTAGTCGTGACGTTATGCGTCTCCTAATAAAAGCCCAGGTGTAAGTCTATGTATTCAAGAACGGAAAGGGTAAAAATTACTTAATATACCGCATGATTATATTGCCAATTATATTATTAAAATAAGGATACTTATTTATGCAAAATTTTTCATCATACGATTTCAATTACATGCTGGTTGAGGTGTTGCGTTGCTACTAATGAAGTATATAAATTATCCTAAGAATAATCTAATCCAATGTTTTCCAACATTTTAGTATTTATGATGTAATTTTCATTCTCAAATCGCATCTATATAAGAATTTTCTTTTAAAATCATGCTGTAATAGAAATACTAGTTTTTACTTGAATGTGTTTTGACGCTAAGGCCATATAACGGCCTTAATTGTAAACATAAAAAGCTACCACGATAGAATAAAGTTATTTATCTTTGATAATACCGATCCGCTGCATCAATAAACACACTCAATGCTTTCCTATCGCTTTTTGTGACATGTCCACAATATTTGAAATTTATGCGGTGTCCAGAGAAGCTCCGATTTGTACCCAACATTTTTCTGGAACTTCATATGTACAGTGGACAGCAGCATAATCGATACCGTTACGGAATTTCCTAAACCTTAATAGCAATGTACATTGTGCAACCTTCATTATTTATAGTAGATTTTATTATTAGTAGATAAGGTCGACGTTAGCTTGCGGTGGTGTCGATTTAAAAGCTGGCCACTGTACATTGTGGTAAAAAAATATTGTAGCTCGTTCAGCACCAGTCAGTCTCAGACGAGGCGATCCGCATTTAATTGTGTGCTTTGTAATTTAGGTGCTGATAGTAATTCTCGATATTCGAGTAACGGCAGAGAATATAGTCTTGAGAATACTTATACTTTTTGTTTACTAGCACTAAAGTGGATGAAGAAGAGACTCTCTGTGTCATTTGCCCATATACTATAATTGGAAACGGCACAAAACCTAATAAACCTAAGCAACATTTGAAAACGTTCCATTGTGAGCATGTTAACAAATTCGGATTAAAACTAAAATTATATAAAAAACAAAAATCATCTTTAAAAGAATTACATTTTATAAAGCTTTGCATAAATTAGCTCGACGTAAATAATCTCCGCACAATTGGTAAAAATTGATTCTGTCAGCTACTATTGAGATTGTAAATACTATGTTTGATTTAATTTTATCAACGAATTATGGTCTACAATGCTATCAAATGATAACTGTTTCCAATTGCATTGGTGACATAACTGAATATGTAGAGTGAGGGATTTGTGGGAAGTTGTATGACAAACTATATTTAGTTCGACTTGATGAAGCAACATAGCAATAAAAATGCTGATGACCTAATTTTCTGCAAACTAATAGAATTCAAAGCATAACTTGCATTTTTCAATATCTCAAACGATTTTGTAAACGAGGTGATTATAAAGTGGACATTGTGCCGAAAAATGCACCGATGTGCTCGTACAATAACGTCTAGAAGACTTCAAAGTTTGCAAGCACTTATAAAACAACACTGTGTACAGTGAGTTTGTGAGTTTGAAGCCAATGTAAGATACACAGAGAAGGTCTGGCGTCCAAAGAAATGCTGCCTGGTCTGAATATTGTGCTTACGATGGTTGTAACAGTAGTTAAGTATATCAAGATGAGATGTGTTAATTTTATTTCTTTGTAATGAAATTGAGCTACTTAAATACCGTGAATCTTGAATTCTAAGGAACAAAGGCATATATTTTGGATATAGGTGATAAAGTGAATACTTTTTTATAAGATTACATAGTAAGTTGGTTGTAGTCGAATAATCATTGAAAAATCATTTATTTTGGCAAAGAATATTGAAAGGTATATTTTTTGCTGATTACGACTCGTTAGCAAATTATAAGTGGATTAGGCCCTTATTTTGAAGGTTTCATTATTATCGAGGACGAAATTTTTATAGAACAGATGAGAAAATCAAGATACAATTTAATAACTCCTTGAATTGTGGCCAAGGATAGATAATAAATTTGCTGCACTGAAAATAAGAGTATTTCGTATATTGTTCCTATATTCAACATCTTATGTTTGCAAAACCAAATTTTCTGCGGGGGCTGCTTTGAGGACGAAATATAAATCTCAACCAAACATAAAAAACAAGTTCAAGAGTGTCACTTTCAAATATGAAATCTTTTTGCGAAAAATTTTCTTCTGTGAGACTGGCCTCAGAGTCATTAATAATTATTACATATTGTACAGTACTAATATAATAATCCTATTTAAACATACATTATATCAGTGTAGGCTTCATTGTTATTTTGTGTGTGACTGTGCTTTCTTGTTTTTTTTTTGTAGTACATAAATTAAACGGCTTTTAAATGAGTAATGCATTATTGTTGCTGCTATCACGCGTCTTACAGGTTAAGAACCACTGATCTAATTGTAATGAGAGTGTGTTCTGTTGGATGAATATAAATGAACATACATAAGTGTAGCAGTAATAAAGGTAGCGCACATACAGTGTTATTTAGATGTACCGAAATATATAAAACTTTTTAAGCAAGTTATCATTCAATCATATTTGATTTTAGAGATAATTTAGATGTTGCGCGTGTTATTACGGAACTTGTATTCAAGTCTTGTCTTTATTTTTAAATGGATCACCATGTATACTTTTACATTTTTGAAGTTCTCGCGAGAGAGTGCTTTTACGTATGTAATTATATCTGTATCCTGTACCGTTTTTTGAAATCTTGTAACGTTTACTAAATAGTTGTGACTGAAGAATTTTTTTAATATTGAAATATGTTTTAATAATTTCTTGATTCAAACTTACGCTTGATTTAAACTATATTTCAAAACTTATACATACATTTCAAACATTTTTAGGTGTTCTGGGTCATTTGAATAACCCCGTATATATGTAGATTCGAATGGAAGCAGTGACAAAATTAAGTGTGTAATTATCGCCAGCAAGTTATATATACGCCAGTTATTATATACCTGGGAAAATTCAATAACAGCAGTAATTCATGCTAGCACATCCATCAAGTGCTACAAATTATAAGGAGCATAGTTGTTTCCGGAGTTATTATTATAGCTTGCCATCAGTCACTTGCTTTTTCATAGATGCAGCAGATATCTGCAGTGCATCGTCTGTTGTGTGCATGCTGTTATGCGAAATATACGCCATTTAAAGAGAGCGCGTCTCCCTCGTGTGTCTTCACCTTGACGTAGGCGAACTTGCTTTGCCGGGTGAGGGAGCTTGCGTGCTCTAATGAACCTGAGAGCTAAGCCGGCGGTAGCATTGCTACCGGTAGGGTCACCCATGCCGGACAGGTCGAAGGCGAAGTGCCAGACTAAGAAAGACACCCTGACCCAGCTGTCGTGTCGTGGCTAAGGGCATACTAAGGGATAAACGGTGCCAGTATCTGTTACACTATATGTGTAAGGTTACTGTTAAACCATACTCCTTCCACTGTGGTCATGTCTCACAGGTGGATGGAGTGGGGGTCTTGGCTTAATCGCCCGGACCGAGAGGAGACAACCTCAATAAAAACCTAAATCCTAAGGCGGGTGGGCAGGCTGACGGGATGCATGGCTGTCTAGAAGATCAGTCTCTACTGCTCACACTCCTGGAACACCGGGCGACCTTCCGGAGTAACAGCCTTGCGTCTGTGTGGGGGCTCCACAGGCGTCGACCACCCTTTCCCCCATACTCGTGGGAACAAAATGGAAGGAATAAACATGAAACCCAAAACAACCTTAACAGGGGAACCTTCAGACAAGGAAAACCCTGAAACAACAAAAACAGAGGAAGGCTCATTCAGCCAAGACACTGCTACCCAACTAAAGCTAACTCAGCAAGAGACAGAGGGAAGTGGTAATACCACAAGCCCAGCAGATTCTGATGCTGAGATGAAACAGGTAGCTACGGGAATGGATCGCCTGAAGCTAATAAAACCTAAACTCTCCGGTGCACAGAAACGGAGAAGGGCTATACAAGCTGCGATTGCTGCTGGGGAAGCTATAAGACCCAGGAAACAACGGTCAAACCGAAGTTCGAAGGAACAAGAGGGAGAACCGTCAACAAGTCAGCAGAAAACCTCTAAGAGAGTAAGATCGGAGGGAAGTACTCCATCTTCAACGAAGAGTCAGCCGACAAAGATGAAGAAGTCAGATAGCGGCAAACCTCTTAAGGTAAAACCCAGTGCGTCTTGTAGCCAGGACACAGCTGGGGCAACCTTTAGTCAGGCCTTAACCGCTACTAAGATGGCTGTAGTATTGGATAAATACCCAGAGGAAAGATTGTCAGAAGAACAATCTAAAAATCTGCAAATGGCAATAATGGGGGAGATATGGAAGTGCAAGCCACCAACCGCACCCCAATTTAAGAACAGCTATGCAGAGAAGGGAGTCGTCTACTTCACCTGTGGAAACGAGAAATCGAAGACATGGCTGATGGAGACTGTTCCTAAACTCCAACTGTGGGAAGGCGTAATCCTGAGGACTGGCGTTGCGAAGGATATCGTCAAAACCACAAAGGTAGTTGTGTGGGTCCCAACTGAATTCCTGGGGTCTATGGAAGTGGAGAAAGTTTTCCAACTCCTCGAAACCCAGAATGATGGGATAACAACCAAAGACTGGCGCGTCGTATCGAGCAAGGCAGACCCGAAAGGAATAACCTTGGTTCTGAATATCGATGAGGGATCCTTGAAGGTGCTGAATGGCATGGGCCTGAAACCCTATTTTGGATTAAACCAGCTCACCTTCAAGATAATTGGGAGGAAAGAAAAAAAAAACCGAAGATGTTGAAGGTAATACAGATAAACCTTCAACATAGCAGGGCGGCCTCTGCTTCCCTATGTAAGCTGCTAGCCTCGGGCAGCATCGACGTGGCCCTAATACAAGAACCCTGGCTGGTTGGGGACCGTGTAGCAGGCCTAGGTGAAGCCAAAGGTAATGTAATATATGATTTACGCTATGGCAGAGTAAGATCTTGCATTTATGTTAAGAAAGAACTACAACCATTAACGCTGCTTAACTTCTGTTCCAGAGATTTAGCGGCCATAAGGCTGAAGTTCTGCACCAGAGGGAGCAGCAAAGAGCTCATTTTCGCTTCTGCTTACCTCCCGTATGATGCACCGAAACCACCGCCAACGGACGAAGTGGAAAACCTGGTGAAGCACTGCGAGGATTCTAACCTCCAGGTCATCATCGGAGCGGATGCCAACTCCCACCACACTGCATGGGGAAGCACCGACACAAATAGTAGAGGTGAGTCACTATTAGAATACATTATCTCTCGAAATCTGGTGGTTTTGAATGATGGTAGTGAACCAACTTTTGTAACACAGAGAAGGCAACAGGTAATTGACATAACGTTCAGCTCCGTGTACATTAGCTCACAGGTTACTAAGTGGTATGTGTCTGAGGAACCTTCTCACTCAGATCACAGGTACATCATACTGGAAATCGCGGGAGTCGATAAAACAGTTGAGATGTACAGGAATCCACGGAGAACCGACTGGGCGAAGTACAAAGAGGAGCTGAGCGATAACATCAAGCAGGTCAGACCAGATATAAAAAATGAACTGGATATTGAGGCTGCCTCCGAACAATTGCAAGAGGCCATAATAACCTCATATGAAATAAGTTGTCCTCAGACAAAACGAAACTCTTCCAGAGCAGTCAGCTGGTGGAATGAGGAATTGTTATTACTGAGGCAGCGAACACGCAAATTATTTAATAAGGCGAAAAAACCAATAAGTGGTCTGATTATCGGAACTCACTCACTGCGTATAACAGAGCCCTAAGAAGGGCTAAGAGAAAGTCATGGAGGAAGCTCTGTGAGGATATAGAAAGTACATCTGAAAGTGCAAGACTCCACAGACTACTTGCGAAAGATCCAACAAATCCTCTGGGAACCATTCGGAAACCCACTGGAGAGTTCACGAACACTGGGACAGAAGCGCTGGAGGTCTTACTAGAAGCGCACTTCCCAGGTTCAAAGAATATTTGCCCAAATAGTGGATTAGGCAGTCAAACTCTTGAATGGCCTTTACGAAGGCCTGGGAGAGAGGACTGGCGATTAGCTAAAAGGGTAATAACATACAACAGGATCATTTGGGCGATTAACAGCTTTGAGGCGTACAAGTCCCCTGGTCCTGATGGGATTTTTCCCGCCTTGCTACAACAAGGTGAAGAGGCAATAGCATTAGCGCTTTGCCGAATCTATAGAGCCAGTCTGGCGCTGGGTTACATACCATCTGTTTGGAATAGGGCTAAGGTTGTGTTTATACCTAAACCTGGACGTAGCTCATACGCTGAGGCAAAGGCATACAGACCAATAACCCTATCATCGTTCATTCTGAAAACTATGGAAAAGCTGCTTGAGAAGTACCTTAGGGAAACCTCTCTACTAGAGAGGCCGTTACACCCCAACCAGCATGCATATCAAGCAGGTAAATCATGTGAAAGTGCCTTGCACCAGCTTGTGTCGCGGGTAGAGGCAACTTTAAACAATAAAGAAATTGCATTAGCGGCATTTCTTGACATAGAAGGTGCATTTGATAACACCTCATTTGAATCTCTAATAAGAGCTGTCAAAAGTCGTGGAGTAGAAACTACTATCTGTGAGTGGATGGAAGCCATGCTTCACGGTAGGCAGGTAGAAGCGGCATTGGCGGAGATAAGATGCAGGTGTCAGTTTCAGGGGATGTCCACAGGGAGGCGTCCTGTCCCCTCTACTGTGGGACATGGTAATTGACGAACTGCTCGCTCTGCTAAACAATGCAGGCTTCTATACACAGGGATATGCTGATGATATAGTGATTCTCACCATTGGTGGGAGTACCAGCATAATTTCAGAACTTATGCAAAGAGCATTAAAGATGGTAGAAGGATGGTGCAAGAGGGAGAACCTTGGAGTAAACCCGGACAAAATTGCACTTGTACCCTTCACCAAAAGAAGGAGACTGGAAGGCCTAAGAGCACCGACTCTATACAATAAGGTTATACAGATTAGTCAGGAGGCCAAGTTCCTGGGGGTGATCTTGGACTCTAAACTAAACTGGAATTCACATTTGGAGAAGATGACTGACAAATGTAAAAGGGTGTTAATAACAACCCGTAGAACAGTTGGAAAAACATGGGGACTCAAACCGCATATGACGTATTGGTTGTATAGTATGGTAGTAAGACCCATGATAACTTATGGCTGCTTGGTCTGGTGGCCAAAAGTTAAGCAGAAGCATGTGATAACTAAACTCGAGAATTCAGAGATTAGCGTGCCTATGTATAACTGGGGCTATCAAGAGTATTCCGACGGCTGCTATGGAAACCATGCTAAACTTGCCTCCCCTCGATATCTTTATCATGGGAGAGGCTAGAATGGGAGCATACAGACTAAGGAATACTAGCAACTGGAGACCCCACTATGGGTTGGGGCACACCAGAATAGGAGCAATAGTACAAAACCCAATCTTGATATGGGGAGCGACATATCAATCACCAGGATTTCCTATGACAAACCCTTCAAGATTTTCTTGAATTGGGATGAATGGAAAAATGGTGAGGGAGAAAACCGCACGCCCAAAACTGGTATACAGATGGGTCAAGGGCGGGCACTAATTCTGGCGTTGGTGTATACGAGGAAAACCAGGGTTACAAGGTATGTGAACCACTCGGGCGATACACAACGGTATTTCAAACAGAAATATATGCTATACAAACCTGTGCGATGGAGAGTCTACGCCGCCAACCGCGAGGGCAGGCGATCTGTATTCTCTCTGACAGTCAGGCAGCCTTAAAGGCTCTAGCATCTTATTACATAGCCTCCAAACTAGTATGGGAGTGTCTGCAAAACCTAACTGTCCTGGCCAGAGACAACAAGGTCACCTTGGTGTGGGTGCCGGGACACAGGGGCATAGCAGGCAATGAAACCGCAGACCAGCTAGCGAGGGAAGGTTCCCAAATTAAATTCACCGGGCCGGAGCCAGGTCTGGGTATCACAAAGAGTGCAGTCCGTGGTGCAATTAATGAGTGGATTATAAAACAACACCAACTAAATTGGAACCATGTAGCTGGACAAAGACACAGCAAACGGATGATGGAACGACCGTCACAACGACTAACTGCTGACTTACTTGCATTAAACAGGACTCAACTTAGGGCAGTGACATGTCTATTAACAGGACACGGCTGTCTAAGAGGTCATCTGCACAAGATGGGGATCTATAAAGATGAACCCCTATGCAGACTCTGCAATGAGGAGGAGGAAACAGCCTTTCATATCATTTTCGAATGCGTGGCACTAAGTCAACGTAGGATTACTTTGCAAAGCGCATTTGATCTACCAGTGGAGAAAGATTTACCAAATAGGCTTCTAAACCTGATCGAGGGAACTAACCTGTTTGAGTAAAACGGAATCAAGGCAGGAATAACACAATAGGCTAAGTGGGCCGCAGTGTTAGGGATAATGAGAGACTGCCCTGCCTTGATAGCAATCAACAATCAACAATCAACAATGGGCTAATTCCTCTCGAATGGTGTATCTTTCGAAAACATGGTGCCGCAGGGTACCGAGATAGTCGCCGTCTTTGTCCTTCTTTAACATCAGCGATGCGATTTCGTTTGATATTTGAAATCAGCGTGAGAAATGCAATTTTTTTGATATAGCCTTTTTTGTCGTTCAAGATGCGCATGTCGGAGAAAATCAATTTCACCTGTTTAGAATGACGTTAGAACTTTGAAATTTTGGCAGTAGGCATTGTTTGTATCCCGAACTTAGCTAAGATACTTTTCGAGAGCGCAGGTGGCCACATGTCGCCGGAAACGACGCCAGCTTGTCTTTCTTAAGTAGCTAGAGGAGAATGTCGTCGAGATTTGAAATCCCCGGCCTATTAGCAATCCAACCCATATACAAGTTTTTTTTCCCTGAAGCTATTAAGCTGCAAATGTAAGAAGCTATGCGTATCGCAGTGGCCGTGAGCATGCACGAGCTTCATTTTAGTATATTTTTAATGGATGTAGAGCTTTGACATTTTCAGGATAGGTATTATGGGCTAATTCCTCTCGAATGGTGTATCTTTCGAAAACATGGTGCCGCAGGTTACCGAGATAGTCGCCGTCTTTGTTCTTCTTTAACAGCAGCGATGCGATTTCGTTTGATATTTGAAATCAGCGTGAGAAATGCAATTTTTTTGATCTAGCCTTTTTCTCGTTCAAGATGCGCATGTCGGAGAAAATCAATTTCACCTGCTTAGAATGACGTTAGAACTTTGAAATTTTGGCAGTAGGCATTGTTTGTATCCCGAACTTAGCTAAGATACTTTTCGAGAGCGCAGGTGGCCACATGTCGCCGGAAACGACGCCAGCTTGTCTTTCTTAAGTAGCTAGAGGAGAATGTCGTCGAGATTTGAAATCCCCGGCCTATTAGCAATCCAACCCATATACAAGTTTTTTTTCGCTGAAGCTGTTAAGCTGCAAATGTAAGAAGCTATGCGTATCGCAGTGGCTGTGAGCATGCACGAGCTTCATTTTAGTATATTTCTAATGGATGTAGAGCTTTGACATTTTCAGGATAGGTATTATGGGCTAATTCCTCTTGAATGGTGTATCTTTCGAAAACATGGTGCCGCAGGTTACCGAGATAGTCGCCGTCTTTGTTCTTCTTTAACAGCAGCGATGCGATTTCGTTTGATATTTGAAATCAGCGTGAGAAATGCAATTTTTTTGATATAGCCTCGTTGTCGTTTGTTGTGTCTGAGATAGGTAGCACATTAAAACACTTATTTGATGAAAGCATTTAATAATATATAGTGATTACTAAAGATGTATTACTATAACTATATCGTTCGTCGCTCACAGATGACTGCACTATGTTCTATATATGTATTTCCGTACTTGCATGTTCACCTGTGTGCTACGACAAAAAAGTACACAAAAACCCTACATGTATAAAATGTTATTGCTCGCATAAATATATGCTATTTACACTAGTACTCATACGTAAAGGAACATTTACACAAACACATATATAACACTCCCCTCATTATTTATGCGAACAATTTTCTTATTAACTAAATCCATATCTTTCAGGTTTCTTTTTATTTCGGTTAGAAGTTCTAATATCAGATAAATCAGATAACAGTAAATCCCTGTTATCTTCAATTTGGATATCATCGTTGTTATTAATTACATCATTAACATGTGTTTCATTTGTTTTAGTAACAGAAAATTCTGAAAAGTCTAGAATTTGATTTAAATGTCTTTTCCATGTCTTTTGTATTTCTGGTATGAAAACTAAATATGTTCTTAATCCTAATTTTTCTTTAATAATGCCTTTAATCCAGGATGGTTTAGTAAATCTATAATCTCTTACACTAACTAGCTCATTAACTCTATACAAGCGAATTCTATGACCTCTATAATCTCTAATTTGTTTATTTTGTTTCTGTTTTACATTATTTTCCAAATCAGTTTTATTTTTATTATAATTATTACATTTAGGTAACATTAAATCTAATCTACTTCTAATAGTTCTGCCAAGCAATAATTTTGCTGGAGCAACACCAGTTGTACAGTGGGGTGTATTTCTATAATCCATTAAAAATCTATTTAGTAGCAAATTTAAATTATTACTTGGTCCCTTACCAATAGCATTGATTAAGTCATGCTTGATTGATTTTACAGCGTTTTCTGCTGCGCCGTTTGTGGCAGGATGGTATGGTGCTAATGACTGGAACTTAATTCCGTTAAACTTTAAGAAATTCTGAAAAGCTTCCGACACAAAAGTTGTAGCATTGTCGGAAACTAACTGTTCAGGAAAACCAAATCGTGAAAATAAATTTCTTAAATGTTCTATAGTAGTTCTACTGTCGGTACTATGTGTGGGGATAGCTTCTATCCACTTGGAATGAGCATCTATTACAACTAAAATATATTTCCCATACATAGGACCTAAGTAGTCAATGTGTAATCTACTCCAAGCATCCCTTGGATACTTCCATGGAATTAATTTTCCTAGATTTGGTGAAGCTTTGGTGCGTAAGCAATTTGTACAAGATTTAACTAGATTTTCAATATCTGTACTTAAGTTAGGCCACCAAACATAGGAACGCGCAAGACTTTTTGTTTTAACTACGCCCATATGTGAACGATGCAGCTCACGTAAAATTTTCGAACGTAACGTACTAGGTATTATGACTCTATCACCAAACACAATACAATTTTCTTTTATACCTAACTGGTGTTTAATTAAAGCAAACGCTCGATACACTTTCGATACTCTTTTTGGCCAACCTACCTTTATATAATTTAAAACTTGATTTAATACAGAATCTTTTTTTGTTTCTTCGGCAATGTCTTCACATTTTACAGGTAAATTCTCTTCAAGGATATTAACAATAGAATATTCCAATTCGGGTTCAACAAAATTATCCTTAATAGGTAACCGGGATAGACAATCAGCATTATTTTTCTTGGAATTCACATATTCTATATCATATGTGAAATTCGCCAGAAAAACAGCCCAATTTTGTAATCGATTTGCGGATAACACTGGTATCCCTCGTTTCGATCCAAAAATAGTAACTAATGGTTTTGAGTCTGTAACTAATATAAACTTCTTCCCGTATAAATATTGACTGAATTTTTTAACACCGAATACGATAGACAAAGCTTCCTTCTCTATTTGAGGATATACAATTTGTGATTTAGTAAGAGTTCGCGACGCGTATGCAATAGGCCGTTCTTCCCCGTTCGGGTAAACGTGTGACACCACCGCCCCAACCCCATACGGAGAAGCATCCGTTGATAATTTAATTGGTAAATCAGGGTCATAATGAGCAAGTATCTCCGCTGATACTAGAATATCCTTTATTCTCGAAAAAGCGCCACTGCACTCGTCTGACCAAACGAATTTACAATTTTTCTGTAGCAAGTTATATAATGGTTTCAAAATAATTGAACTGTTAGGAATAAATTTATTATAATAAGTGACCAATCCTAGAAATGATTTTAATTCAGTAACATTCCTTGGATCTGGTGCATTAACAATAGCGTCTATCTTACCACTACATGTATGCAATCCCTCTTTATTTATTTTGTAACCGAGATATTCAATAGAATCCATAAAAAATTGACATTTTTCTTTTGAATAGTTAAGCCACATTCACGAAAACGTTCTAAAACTTGTTTAACCCTAGTCAAGTGTTCTTTCTTATTACAGCCTGTGATTAAAATATCGTCTAAAAATGATACGACCCCTGGAATTCCTTGTAGCACCCTTTCAATTAATTTTTGAAACTTGGCAGGAGCACATGCAATGCCAAAAGGTAATCTACTATATTCGAATAAACCTAAATGTGTACTAATTGTAGTATATTTACAAGATTCCTTATCAAGACTAACTTGCTGATAAGCCTGCGATAAATCTAATTTGGTGAATTTTTCTCCGCCATGTAATTTGCTAAAAATATCTTCGACTCGAGGCAAGGGGTGCTGATCAATTTCCAAAACAGGATTTAAAGTTACTTTGTAGTCGCCACAAATTCTTATAGATCCATTATTTTTCAAAATTGGTACTATAGGAGTACCCCATTTACTATAATTAACAGGTCGCAATATTTTTAAATCGACTAAACGTTTAATTTCGGTTTCGACTTTATCGCGAATAGGAAACGGTATGGGTCGCGGTTTATAAAATTTCGGTACCGCGTTAGCTTGCACATTCAAATGGATGGTGTCCTTATTAAATAGTCCCAAATCATCAGAAAATACATTTTTGAATTCAGTAAATAAGTTATCTAAATCCAGTTCCTGTATATTATTAATACTTAAACTAAATTGCTTGAAAAAGTCTCGTCCCAATAGTGGTGGAACATCATCACTTACAACGTATAATTTAATACAATTAAAACAATCTCTATATTTTATAGATACATCCAAATAACCTACTGGAATAATTTGGTTTCCGCTAAAATTAATTAAAATTTTATCGTTCATTTTAAGAGGAATATTTTTGAAAAATTTTCTTTTACATTTGTTTGAAATTACGGATACAGCAGCACCCGTATCCAATTCAAACTCCATTACAACGCCTTCTATTTCACATTTTACATTAATGGGATTAGTAGAATCCTGACATTCTAATTTAAACATTTTTTGACGTTTGTTTTTGCAAACAACTGCTAAATGACCTTTAACATGACATAAATTACAAGAATAATTTTTGTACCTACAATTTGTTTCTAGATGACCTCGTTTTCCGCATGCTCGACAGTATCCGTTAACTTCCTTTTTTGTATGCTCCTTCCGTGATTGCGATTGGGTCTTGTTTACCACATTTCCGCTATTTCCCCCATGAATTTGACCTTTCCTTTCGATTCGATAAACTTCGGCTTCCATCGGCTCCTTCTTGATCATGGTTTCCGTTAAATCGAAATGATGGCGTGTAGCTTCCTTGGCAATGGCGATTTCTATCGCTTTATCTAATTTAAGCGAACTTACATCCTCTTCAAATAATCGGTCAACTATTGGTCCTCTTTCCATACCCATAATGAAGCGATCTCGCAACATGACATCCAGCTCCGTTCCAAAATTGCACCTTGAGCCCAGCGAACGTACTCTTGCAGCCCATTCTGATATATTTTCGGTTCTGTTTTTCGTAGCATTATAAAATTTATATCGTTCCGGAAAATACGCTTTTTTTGGTGAATAATGCTTATCCAACAGATTAATTAACTGCTCATAACTTTTTGTTGCCGGATCCCCAGGGACGCATAAGTTATGAAGCGTTAAATAGCTTTCTTCATTACAACAATTTAACAATAATGCACGCTTTCTATCTTCCTCCTTAATACCATTAGCCAAATAAAATTGCTGTAATCTTCCTTTATATACGGACCATTCACTTTCTTTAGGATTAAATTCACGAAGATGTCCTATGTAAGTGGCAGCCATTATGACACGTGGTTCTTCTTTTTATTAAATTCTTACAATCCTCGTCGCCACTGTTGTGTCTGAGATAGGTAGCACATTAAAACACTTATTTGATGAAAGCATTTAATAATATATAGTGATTACTAAAGATGTATTACTATAACTATATCGTTCGTCGCTCACAGATGACTGCACTATGTTCTATATATGTATTTCCGTACTTGCATGTTCACCTGTGTGCTACGACAAAAAAGTACACAAAAACCCTACATGTATAAAATGTTATTGCTCGCATAAATATATGCTATTTACACTAGTACTCATACGTAAAGGAACAATTACACAAACACATATATAACGCATGTCGGAGCGCATGTCGGAGAAAATCAATTTCACCTGTTTAGAATGACGTTAGAACTTTGAAATTTTGGCAGTAGGCATTGTTTGTATCCCGAACTTAGCTAAGATACTTTTCGAGAGCGCAGGTGGTCACATGTCGCCGGAAACGACGCCAGCTTGTCTTTCTTAAGTAGCTAGAGGAGAATGTCGTCGAGATTTGAAATCCCCGGCGTATTAGCAATCCAACCCATATACAAGTTTTTTTTCCTGAAGCTATTAAGCTGCAAATGTAAGAGGCTATGCGTATCGCAGTGGCTGTGAGCATGCACGAGCTTCATTTTAGTATATTTCTAATGGATGTAGAGCTTTGAAATTTTCAGGATAGGTATTATGGGCTAATTCCTCTCGAATGGTGTATCTTTCGAAAACATGGTGCCGCAGGTTACCGAGATAGTCGCCGTCTTTGTCCTTCTTTAACATCAGCGATGCGATTTCGTTTGATATTTGAAATCAGCGTGAGAAATGCAATTTTTTTGATATAGCCTTTTTGTCGTTCAAGATGCGCATGTCGGAGAAAATCAATTTCACCTGTTTAGAATGACGTTAGAACTTTGAAATTTTGGCAGTAGGCATTGTTTGTATCCCGAACTTAGCTAAGATACTTTTCGAGAGCGCAGGTGGCCACATGTCGCCGGAAACGACGCCAGCTTGTCTTTCTTAAGTAGCTAGAGGAGAATGTCGTCGAGATTTGAAATCCCCGGCCTATTAGCAATCCAACCCATATACAAGTTTTTTTTCCTGAAGCTATTAAGCTGCAAATGTAAGAAGCTATGCGTATCGCAGTGGCCGTGAGCATGCACGAGCTTCATTTTAGTATATTTCTAATGGATGTAGAGCTTTGACATTTTCAGGATAGGTATTATGGGCTAATTCCTCTCGAATGGTGTATCTTTCGAAAACATGGTGCCGCAGGTTACCGAGATAGTCGCCGTCTTTGTTCTTCTTTAACAGCAGCGATGCGATTTCGTTTGATATTTGAAATCAGCGTGAGAAATGCAATTTTTTTGATCTAGCCTTTTTCTCGTTCAAGATGCGCATGTCGGAGAAAATCAATTTCACCTGCTTAGAATGACGTTAGAACTTTGAAATTTTGGCAGTAGGCATTGTTTGTATCCCGAACTTAGCTAAGATACTTTTCGAGAGCGCAGGTGGCCACATGTCGCCGGAAACGACGCCAGCTTGTCTTTCTTAAGTAGCTAGAGGAGAATGTCGTCGAGATTTGAAATCCCCGGCCTATTAGCAATCCAACCCATATACAAGTTTTTTTCCCTGAAGCTATTAAGCTGCAAATGTAAGAAGCTATGCGTATCGCAGTGGCTGTGAGCATGCACGAGCTTCATTTTAGTATATTTCTAATGGATGTAGAGCTTTGACATTTTCAGGATAGGTATTATGGGCTAATTCCTCTCGAATGGTGTATCTTTCGAAAACATGGTGCCGCAGGTTACCGAGATAGTCGCCGTCTTTGTTCTTCTTTAACAGCAGCGATGCGATTTCGTTTGATATTTGAAATCAGCGTGAGAAATGCAATTTTTTTGATATAGCCTCGTTGTCGTTCAAGAAGCGCATGTCGGAGAAAATCAATTTCACCTGTTTAGAATGACGTTAGAACTTTGAAATTTTGGCAGTAGGCATTGTTTGTATCCCGAACTTAGCTAAGATACTTTTCGAGAGCGCAGGTGGCCACATGTCGCCGGAAACGACGCCAGCTTGTCTTTCTTAAGTAGCTAGAGGAGAATGTCGTCGAGATTTGAAATCCCCGGCCTATTAGCAATCCAACCCATATACAAGTTTTTTTTCCCTGAAGCTATTAAGCTGCAAATGTAAGAAGCTATGCGTATCGCAGTGGCTGTGAGCATGCACGAGCTTCATTTTAGTATATTTCTAATGGATGTAGAGCTTTGACATTTTGAGGATAGGTATTATGGGCTAATTCCTCTCGAATGGTGTATCTTTCGAAATCATGGTGCCGCAGGTTACCGAGATAGTCGCCGTCTTTGTTCTTCTTTAACAGCAGCGATGCGATTTCGTTTGATATTTGAAATCAGCGTGAGAAATGCAATTTTTTGATCTAGCCTTTTTGTCGTTCAAGATGCGCATGTCGGAGAAAATCAATTTCACCTGTTTAGAAAGACGTTAGAACTTTGAAATTTTGGCAGTAGGCATTGTTTGTATCCCGAACTTAGCTAAGATACTTTTCGAGAGCGCAGGTGGCCACATGTCGCCGGAAACGACGCCAGCTTGTCTTTCTTAAGTAGCTAGAGGAGAATGTCGTCGAGATTTGAAATCCCCGGCCTATTAGCAATCCAACCCATATACAAGTTTTTTTTCCCTGAAGCTATTAAGCTGCAAATGTAAGAAGCTATGCGTATCGCAGTGGCTGTGAGCATGCACGAGCTTCATTTTAGTATATTTCTAATGGATGTAGAGCTTTGAAATTTTCAGGATAGGTATTATGGGCTAATTCCTCTCGAATGGTGTATCTTTCGAAAACATGGTGCCGCAGGTTACCGAGATAGTCGCCGTCTTTGTTCTTCTTTAACATCAGCGATGCGATTTCGTTTGATATTTGAAATCAGCGTGAGAAATGCAATTTTTTTGATATAGCCTTTTTGTCGTTCAAGATGCGCATGTCGGAGAAAATCAATTTCACCTGTTTAGAATGACGTTAGAACTTTGAAATTTTGGCAGTAGGCATTGTTTGTATCCCGAACTTAGCTAAGATACTTTTCGAGAACGCAGGTGGTCACTTGTCGCCGGAAACGACGCCAGCTTGTCTTTCTTAAGTAGCTAGAGGAGAATGTCGTCGAGATTTGAAATCCCCGGTGTATTAGCAATCCAACCCATATACAAGTTTTTTTTTCCCTGAAGCTATTAAGCTGCAAATGTAAGAGGCTATGCGTATCGCAGTGGCTGTGAGCATGCACGAGCTTCATTTTAGTATATTTCTAATGGATGTAGAGCTTTGAAATTTTCAGGATAGGTATTATGGGCTAATTCCTCTCGAATGGTGTATCTTTCGAAAACATGGTGCCGCAGGTTACCGAGATAGTCGCCGTCTTTGTTCTTCTTTAACAGCAGCGATGCGATTTCGTTTGATATTTGAAATTAGCGTGAGAAATGCAATTTTTTTGATGTAGCCTTTTTGTCGTTCAAGATGCGCATGTCGGAGAAAATCAATTTCACCTGTTTAGAATGACGTTAGAACTTTGAAATTTTGGCAGTAGGCATTGCTTGTATCCCGAACCTAGCTAAGATACTTTTCGAGAGCGCGGGTGGCCACATGTCGCCGAAAACGACGCCAGCTTGTCTTTCTTAAGTAGCTAGAGGAGAATGTCGTCGAGATTTGAAATCCCCGGCCTATTAGCAATCCAACCCATATACAAGTTTTTTTTCCCTGAAGCTATTAAGCTGCAAATGTAAGAGGCTATGCGTATCGCAGTGGCTGTGAGCATGCACGAGCTTCATTTTAGTATATTTCTAATGGATGTAGAGCTTTGACATTTTCAGGATAGGTATTATGGGCTAATTCCTCTCGAATGGTGTATCTTTCGAAAACATGGTGCCGCAGGTTACCGAGATAGTCGCCGTCTTTGTTCTTCTTTAACAGCAGCGATGCGATTTCGTTTGATATTTGAAATCAGCGTGAGAAATGCAATTTTTTGATCTAGCCTTTTTGTCGTTCAAGATGCGCATGTCGGAGAAAATCAATTTCACCTGTTTAGAATGACGTTAGAACTTTGAAATTTTGGCAGTAGGCATTGTTTGTATCCCGAACCTAGCTAAGATACTTTTCGAGAGCGCGGGTGGCCACATGTCGCCGAAAACGACGCCAGCTTGTCTTTCTTAAGTAGCTAGAGGAGAATGTCGTCGAGATTTGAAATTCCCGGCCTATTAGCAATCCAACCCATATACAAGTTTTTTTTCCCTGAAGCTATTAAGCTGCAAATGTAAGAGGCTATGCGTATCGCAGTGGCTGTGAGCATGCACGAGCTTCATTTTAGTATATTTCTAATGGCTGTAGAGCTTTGACATTTTCAGGATAGGTATTATGGGCTAATTCCTCTCGAATGGTGTATCTTTCGAAAACATGGTGCCGCAGGTTACCGAGATAGTCGCCGTCTTTGTTCTTCTTTAACATCAACGATGCGATTTCGTTTGATATTTGAAATCAGCGTGAGAAATGCAATTTTTTTGATATAGCCTTTTTGTCGTTCAAGATGCGCATGTCGGAGAAAATCAATTTCACCTGTTTAGAATGACGTTAGAACTTTGAAATTTTGGCAGTAGGCATTGTTTGTATCCCGAACTTAGCTAAGATACTTTTCGAGAGCGCAGGTGGCCACATGTCGCCGGAAACGATGCCAGCTTGTCTTTCTTAAGTAGCTAGAGGAGAATGTCGTCGAGATTTGAAATCCCCGGCCTATTAGCAATCCAACCCATATACAAGTTTTTTTCCCTGAAGCTATTAAGCTGCAAATGTAAGAGGCTATGCGTATCGCAGTGGCTGTGAGCATGCACGAGCTTCATTTTAGTATATTTCTAATGGATGTAGAGCTTTGACATTTTCAGGATAGGTATTATGGGCTAATTCCTCTCGAATGGTGTATCTTTCGAAAACATGGTGCCGCAGGTTACCGAGATAGTCGCCGTCTTTGTTCTTCTTTAACAGCAGCGATGCGATTTCGTTTGATATTTGAAATCAGCGTGAGAAATGCAATTTTTTGATCTAGCCTTTTTGTCGTTCAAGATGCGCATGTCGGAGAAAATCAATTTCACCTGTTTAGAATGACGTTAGAACTTTGAAATTTTGGCAGTAGGCATTGTTTGTATCCCGAACCTAGCTAAGATACTTTTCGAGAGCGCGGGTGGCCACATGTCGCCGAAAACGACGCCAGCTTGTCTTTCTTAAGTAGCTAGAGGAGAATGTCGTCGAGATTTGAAATCCCCGGCCTATTAGCAATCCAACCCATATACAAGTTTTTTTCCCTGAAGCTATTAAGCTGCAAATGTAAGAGGCTATGCGTATCGCAGTGGCTGTGAGCATGCACGAGCTTCATTTTAGTATATTTCTGATGGATGTAGAGCTTTGAAATTTTCAGGATAGGTATTATGGGCTAATTCTTCTCGAATGGTGTATCTTTCGAAAACATGGTGCCGCAGGTTACCGAGATAGTCGCCGTCTTTGTTCTTCTTTAACAGCAGCGATGCGATTTCGTTTGATATTTGAAATCAGCGTGAGAAATGCAATTTTTTTTGATCTAGCCTTTTTCTCGTTCAAGATGCGCATGTCGGAGAAAATCAATTTCACCTGCTTAGAATGACGTTAGAACTTTGAAATTTTGGCAGTAGGCATTGTTTGTATCCCGAACTTAGCTAAGATACTTTTCGAGAGCGCAGGTGGCCACATGTCGCCGGAAACAACGCCAGCTTGTTTTTCTTAAGTAGCTAGAGGAGAATGTCGTCGAGATTTGAAATTCCCGGCCTATTAGC
>CM043018.1:59331619-59347060 GCA_023690525.1 Holotrichia oblita
AATTTCAAAGCTCTACATCCATTAGAAATATACTAAAATGAAGCTCGTGCATACTCACAGCCACTGCGATACGCATAGCCTCTTACATTTGCAGCTTAATAGCTTCAGGGAAAAAAACTTGTATATGGGTTGGATTGCTAATAGGCCGGGGATTTCAAATCTCGACGACATTCTCCTCTAGCTACTTAAAAAGACAAGCTGGCGTCGTTTCCGGCGACATGTGGCCACCTGCGCTCTCGAAAAGTATCTTAGCTAAGTTCGATACAAACAATGCCTACTGCCAAAATTTCAAAGTTCTAACGTCATTATAAACAGGTGAAATTGATTTTCTCCGACATGCGCATCTTGAACGACAAAAAGGCTATATCAAAAAAATTGCATTTCTCACGCTGATTTCAAATATCAAACGAAATCGCATCGCTGATGTTAAAGAAGGACAAAGACGGCGACTATCTCGGTAACCTGCGGCACCATGTTTCGAAAGATACACCATTCGTTATATATGTGTTTGTGTAAATGTTCCTTTACGTATGAGTACTAGTGTAAATAGCATATATTTATGCGAGCAATAACATTTTATACATGTAGGGTTTTTGTGTACTTTTTTGTCGTAGCACACAGGTGAACATGCAAGTACGGAAATACATATAGAACATAGTGCAGTCATCTGTGAGCGACGAACGATATAGTTATAGTAATACATCTTTAGTAATCACTATATATTATTAAATGCTTTCATCAAATAAGTGTTTTAATGTGCTACCTATCTCAGACACAACAGTGGCGACGAGGATTGTAAGAATTTAATAAAAAGAAGAACCACGTGTCATAATGGCTGCCACTTACATAGGACATCTTCGTGAATTTAATCCTAAAGAAAGTGAATGGTCCGTATATAAAGGAAGATTACAGCAATTTTATTTGGCTAATGGTATTAAGGAGGAAGATAGAAAGCGTGCATTATTGTTAAATTGTTGTAATGAAGAAAGCTATTTAACGCTTCATAACTTATGCGTCCCTGGGGATCCGGCAACAAAAAGTTATGAGCAGTTAATTAATCTGTTGGATAAGCATTATTCACCAAAAAAAGCGTATTTTCCGGAACGATATAAATTTTATAATGCTACGAAAAACAGAACCGAAAATATATCAGAATGGGCTGCAAGAGTACGTTCGCTGGGCTCAAGGTGCAATTTTGGAACGGAGCTGGATGTCATGTTGCGAGATCGCTTCATTATGGGTATGGAAAGAGGACCAATAGTTGACCGATTATTTGAAGAGGATGTAAGTTCGCTTAAATTAGATAAAGCGATAGAAATCGCCATTGCCAAGGAAGCTACACGCCATCATTTCGATTTAACGGAAACCATGATCAAGAAGGAGCCGATGGAAGCCGAAGTTTATCGAATCGAGAGGAAAGGTCAAATTCATGGGGGAAATAGCGGAAATGTGGTAAACAAGACCCAATCGCAATCACGGAAGGAGCATACAAAAAAGGAAGTTAACGGATACTGTCGAGCATGCGGAAAACGAGGTCATCTAGAAACAAATTGTAGGTACAAAAATTATTCTTGTAATTTATGTCATGTTAAAGGTCATTTAGCAGTTGTTTGCAAAAACAAACGTCAAAAAATGTTTAAATTAGAATGTCAGGATTCTACTAATCCCATTAATGTAAAATGTGAAATAGAAGGCGTTGTAATGGAGTTTGAATTGGATACGGGTGCTGCTGTATCCGTAATTTCAAACAAATGTAAAAGAAAATTTTTCAAAAATATTCCTCTTAAAATGAACGATAAAATTTTAATTAATTTTAGCGGAAACCAAATTATTCCAGTAGGTTATTTGGATGTATCTATAAAATATAGAGATTGTTTTAATTGTATTAAATTATACGTTGTAAGTGATGATGTTCCACCACTATTGGGACGAGACTTTTTCAAGCAATTTAGTTTAAGTATTAATAATATACAGGAACTGGATTTAGATAACTTATTTACTGAATTCAAAAATGTATTTTCTGATGATTTGGGACTATTTAATAAGGACACCATCCATTTGAATGTGCAAGCTAACGCGGTACCGAAATTTTATAAACCGCGACCCATACCGTTTCCTATTCGCGATAAAGTCGAAACCGAAATTAAACGTTTAGTCGATTTAAAAATATTGCGACCTGTTAATTATAGTAAATGGGGTACTCCTATAGTACCAATTTTGAAAAATAATGGATCTATAAGAATTTGTGGCGACTACAAAGTAACTTTAAATCCTGTTTTGGAAATTGATCAGCACCCCTTGCCGCGAGTCGAAGATATTTTTAGCAAATTACATGGCGGAGAAAAATTCACCAAATTAGATTTATCGCAGGCTTATCAGCAAGTTAGTCTTGATAAGGAATCTTGTAAATATACTACAATTAGTACACATTTAGGTTTATTCGAATATAGTAGATTACCTTTTGGCATTGCATGTGCTCCTGCCAAGTTTCAAAAATTAATTGAAAGGGTGCTACAAGGAATTCCAGGGGTCGTATCATTTTTAGACGATATTTTAATCACAGGCTGTAATAAGAAAGAACACTTGACTAGGGTTAAACAAGTTTTAGAACGTTTTCGTGAATGTGGCTTAACTATTCAAAAAGAAAAATGTCAATTTTTTATGGATTCTATTGAATATCTCGGTTACAAAATAAATAAAGAGGGATTGCATACATGTAGTGGTAAGATAGACGCTATTGTTAATGCACCAGATCCAAGGAATGTTACTGAATTAAAATCATTTCTAGGATTGGTCACTTATTATAATAAATTTATTCCTAACAGTTCAATTATTTTGAAACCATTATATAACTTGCTACAGAAAAATTGTAAATTCGTTTGGTCAGACGAGTGCAGTGGCGCTTTTTCGAGAATAAAGGATATTCTAGTATCAGCGGAGATACTTGCTCATTATGACCCTGATTTACCAATTAAATTATCAACGGATGCTTCTCCGTATGGGGTTGGGGCGGTGGTGTCACACGTTTACCCGAACGGGGAAGAACGGCCTATTGCATACGCGTCGCGAACTCTTACTAAATCACAAATTGTATATCCTCAAATAGAGAAGGAAGCTTTGTCTATCGTATTCGGTGTTAAAAAATTCAGTCAATATTTATACGGGAAGAAGTTTATATTAGTTACAGACTCAAAACCATTAGTTACTATTTTTGGATCGAAACGAGGGATACCAGTGTTATCCGCAAATCGATTACAAAATTGGGCTGTTTTTCTGGCGAATTTCACATATGATATAGAATATGTGAATTCCAAGAAAAATAATGCTGATTGTCTATCCCGGTTACCTATTAAGGATAATTTTGTTGAACCCGAATTGGAATATTCTATTGTTAATATCCTTGAAGAGAATTTACCTGTAAAATGTGAAGACATTGCCGAAGAAACAAAAAAAGATTCTGTATTAAATCAAGTTTTAAATTATATAAAGGTAGGTTGGCCAAAAAGAGTATCGAAAGTGTATCGAGCGTTTGCTTTAATTAAACACCAGTTAGGTATAAAAGAAAATTGTATTGTGTTTGGTGATAGAGTCATAATACCTAGTACGTTACGTTCGAAAATTTTACGTGAGCTGCATCGTTCACATATGGGCGTAGTTAAAACAAAAAGTCTTGCGCGTTCCTATGTTTGGTGGCCTAACTTAAGTACAGATATTGAAAATCTAGTTAAATCTTGTACAAATTGCTTACGCACCAAAGCTTCACCAAATCTAGGAAAATTAATTCCATGGAAGTATCCAAGGGATGCTTGGAGTAGATTACACATTGACTACTTAGGTCCTATGTATGGGAAATATATTTTAGTTGTAATAGATGCTCATTCCAAGTGGATAGAAGCTATCCCCACACATAGTACCGACAGTAGAACTACTATAGAACATTTAAGAAATTTATTTTCACGATTTGGTTTTCCTGAACAGTTAGTTTCCGACAATGCTACAACTTTTGTGTCGGAAGCTTTTCAGAATTTCTTAAAGTTTAACGGAATTAAGTTCCAGTCATTAGCACCATACCATCCTGCCACAAACGGCGCAGCAGAAAACGCTGTAAAATCAATCAAGCATGACTTAATCAATGCTATTGGTAAGGGACCAAGTAATAATTTAAATTTGCTACTAAATAGATTTTTAATGGATTATAGAAATACACCCCACTGTACAACTGGTGTTGCTCCAGCAAAATTATTGCTTGGCAGAACTATTAGAAGTAGATTAGATTTAATGTTACCTAAATGTAATAATTATAATAAAAATAAAACTGATTTGGAAAATAATGTAAAACAGAAACAAAATAAACAAATTAGAGATTATAGAGGTCATAGAATTCGCTTGTATAGAGTTAATGAGCTAGTTAGTGTAAGAGATTATAGATTTACTAAACCATCCTGGATTAAAGGCATTATTAAAGAAAAATTAGGATTAAGAACATATTTAGTTTTCATACCAGAAATACAAAAGACATGGAAAAGACATTTAAATCAAATTCTAGACTTTTCAGAATTTTCTGTTACTAAAACAAATGAAACACATGTTAATGATGTAATTAATAACAACGATGATATCCAAATTGAAGATAACAGGGATTTACTGTTATCTGATTTATCTGATATTAGAACTTCTAACCGAAATAAAAAGAAACCTGAAAGATATGGATTTAGTTAATAAGAAAATTGTTCGCATAAATAATGAGGGGAGTGTTATATATGTGTTTGTGTAAATGTTCCTTTACGTATGAGTACTAGTGTAAATAGCATATATTTATGCGAGCAATAACATTTTATACATGTAGGGTTTTTGTGTACTTTTTGTCGTAGCACACAGGTGAACATGCAAGTACGGAAATACATATATAGAACATAGTGCAGTCATCTGTGAGCGACGAACGATATAGTTATAGTAATACATCTTTAGTAATCACTATATATTATTAAATGCTTTCATCAAATAAGTGTTTTAATGTGCTACCTATCTCAGACACAACAAACGACAACGAGGCTATATCAAAAAAATTGCATTTCTCACGCTATTTCAAATATCAAACGAAATCGCATCGCTGCTGTTAAAGAAGAACAAAGACGGCGACTATCTCGGTAACCTGCGGCACCATGTTTTCGAAAGATACACCATTCAAGAGGAATTAGCCCATAATACCTATCCTGAAAATGTCAAAGCTCTACATCCATTAGAAATATACTAAAATGAAGCTCGTGCATGCTCACAGCCACTGCGATACGCATAGCTTACATTTGCAGCTTAACAGCTTCAGCGAAAAAAAACTTGTATATGGGTTGGATTGCTAATAGGCGGGGATTTCAAATCTCGACGACATTCTCCTCTAGCTACTTAAGAAAGACAAGCTGGCGTCGTTTCCGGCGACATGTGGCCACCTGCGCTCTCGAAAAGTATCTTAGCTAAGTTCGGGATACAAACAATGCCTACTGCCAAAATTTCAAAGTTCTAACGTCATTCTAAGCAGGTGAAATTGATTTTCTCCGACATGCGCATCTTGAACGAGAAAAAGGCTAGATCAAAAAAATTGCATTTCTCACGCTGATTTCAAATATCAAACGAAATCGCATCGCTGCTGTTAAAGAAGAACAAAGACGGCGACTATCTCGGTAACCTGCGGCACCATGTTTTCGAAAGATACACCATTCGAGAGGAATTAGCCCATAATACCTATCCTGAAAATGTCAAAGCTCTACATCCATTAAAAATATACTAAAATGAAGCTCGTGCATGCTCACGGCCACTGCGATACGCATAGCTTCTTACATTTGCAGCTTAATAGCTTCAGGGAAAAAAAAACTTGTATATGGGTTGGATTGCTAATAGGCCGGGGATTTCAAATCTCGACGACATTCTCCTCTAGCTACTTAAGAAAGACAAGCTGGCGTCGTTTCCGGCGACATGTGGCCACCTGCGCTCTCGAAAAGTATCTTAGCTAAGTTCGGGATACAAACAATGCCTACTGCCAAAATTTCAAAGTTCTAACGTCATTCTAAACAGGTGAAATTGATTTTCTCCGACATGCGCATCTTGAACGACAAAAAGGCTATATCAAAAAAATTGCATTTCTCACGCTGATTTCAAATATCAAACGAAATCGCATCGCTGATGTTAAAGAAGGACAAAGACGGCGACTATCTCGGTACCCTGCGGCACCATGTTTTCGAAAGATACACCATTCGAGAGGAATTAGCCCATTGTTGATTGTTGATTGTTGATTGCTATCAAGGCAGGGCAGTCTCTCATTATCCCTAACACTGCGGCCCACTTAGCCTATTGTGTTATTCCTGCCTTGATTCCGTTTTACTCAAACAGGTTAGTTCCTCGATCAGGTTTAGAAGCCTATTTGGTAAATCTTTCTCCACTGGTAGATCAAATGCGCTTTGCAAAGTAATCCTACGTTGACTTAGTGCCACGCATTCGAAAATGATATGAAAGGCTGTTTCCTCCTCCTCATTGCAGAGTCTGCATAGGGGTTCATCTTTATAGATCCCCATCTTGTGCAGATGACCTCTTAGACAGCCGTGTCCTGTTAATAGACATGTCACTGCCCTAAGTTGAGTCCTGTTTAATGCAAGTAAGTCAGCAGTTAGTCGTTGTGACGGTCGTTCCATCATCCGTTTGCTGTGTCTTTGTCCAGCTACATGGTTCCAATTTAGTTGGTGTTGTTTTATAATCCACTCATTAATTGCACCACGGACTGCACTCTTTGTGATACCCAGACCTGGCTCCGGCCCGGTGAATTTAATTTGGGAACCTTCCCTCGCTAGCTGGTCTGCGGTTTCATTGCCTGCTATGCCCCTGTGTCCCGGCACCCACACCAAGGTGACCTTGTTGTCTCTGGCCAGGACAGTTAGGTTTTGCAGACACTCCCATACTAGTTTGGAGGCTATGTAATAAGATGCTAGAGCCTTTAAGGCTGCCTGACTGTCAGAGAGAATACAGATCGCCTGCCCTCGCGGTTGGCGGCGTAGACTCTCCATCGCACAGGTTTGTATAGCATATATTTCTGTTTGAAATACCGTTGTGTATCGCCCGAGTGGTTCACATACCTTGTAACCCTGGTTTTCCTCGTATACACCAACGCCAGAATTAGTGCCCGCCCTTGACCCATCTGTATACCAGTTTTGGGCGTGCGGTTTTTCTCCCCTCACCATTTTTCCATTCATCCCAATTCAAGAAAATCTTGAAGGGTTTGTCATAGGAAATCCTGGTGATTGATATGTCGCTCCCCATATCAAAGATTGGGTTTTGTACTATTGCTCCTATTCTGGTGTGCCCCAACCCATAGTGGGGTCTCCAGTTGCTAGTATTCCTTAGTCTGTATGCTCCCATTCTAGCCTCTCCCATGATAAAGATATCGAGGGGAGGCAAGTTTAGCATGGTTTCCATAGCAGCCGTCGGAATACTCTTGATAGCCCCAGTTATACATAGGCACGCTAATCTCTGAATTCTCGAGAGTTTAGTTATCACATGCTTCTGCTTAACTTTTGGCCACCAGACCAAGCAGCCATAAGTTATCATGGGTCTTACTACCATACTATACAACCAATACGTCATATGCGGTTTGAGTCCCCATGTTTTTCCAACTGTTCTACGGGTTGTTATTAACACCCTTTTACATTTGTCAGTCATCTTCTCCAAATGTGAATTCCAGTTTAGTTTAGAGTCCAAGATCACCCCAGGAACTTGGCCTCCTGACTAATCTGTATAACCTTATTGTATAGAGTCGGTGCTCTTAGGCCTTCCAGTCTCCTTCTTTTGGTGAAGGGTACAAGTGCAATTTTGTCCGGGTTTACTCCAAGGTTCTCCCTCTTGCACCATCCTTCTACCATCTTTAATGCTCTTTGCATAAGTTCTGAAATTATGCTGGTACTCCCACCAATGGTGAGAATCACTATATCATCAGCATATCCCTGTGTATAGAAGCCTGCATTGTTTAGCAGAGCGAGCAGTTCGTCAATTACCATGTCCCACAGTAGAGGGGACAGGACGCCTCCCTGTGGACATCCCCTGGAAACTGACACCTGCATCTTATCTCCCGCCAATGCCGCTTCTACCTGCCTACCGTGAAGCATGGCTTCCATCCACTCACAGATAGTAGTTTCTACTCCACGACTTTTGACAGCTCTTATTAGAGATTCAAATGAGGTGTTATCAAATGCACCTTCTATGTCAAGAAATGCCGCTAATGCAATTTCTTTATTGTTTAAAGTTGCCTCTACCCGCGACACAAGCTGGTGCAAGGCACTTTCACATGATTTACCTGCTTGATATGCATGCTGGTTGGGGTGTAACGGCCTCTCTAGTAGAGAGGTTTCCTAAGGTACTTCTCAAGCAGCTTTTCCATAGTTTTCAGAATGAACGATGATAGGGTTATTGGTCTGTATGCCTTTGCCTCAGCGTATGAGCTACGTCCAGGTTTAGGTATAAACACAACCTTAGCCCTATTCCAAACAGATGGTATGTAACCCAGCGCCAGACTGGCTCTATAGATTCGGCAAAGCGCTAATGCTATTGCCTCTTCACCTTGTTGTAGCAAGGCGGGAAAAATCCCATCAGGACCAGGGGACTTGTACGCCTCAAAGCTGTTAATCGCCCAAATGATCCTGTTGTATGTTATTACCCTTTTAGCTAATCGCCAGTCCTCTCTCCCAGGCCTTCGTAAAGGCCATTCAAGAGTTTGACTGCCTAATCCACTATTCGGGCAAATATTCTTTGAACCTGGGAAGTGCGCTTCTAGTAAGACCTCCAGCGCTTCTGTCCCAGTGTTCGTGAACTCTCCAGTGGGTTTCCGAATGGTTCCCAGAGGATTTGTTGGATCTTTCGCAAGTAGTCTGTGGAGTCTTGCACTTTCAGATGTACTTTCTATATCCTCACAGAGCTTCCTCCATGACTTTCTCTTAGCCCTTCTTAGGGCTCTGTTATACGCAGTGAGTGAGTTCCGATAATCAGACCACTTATTGGTTTTTTCGCCTTATTAAATAATTTGCGTGTTCGCTGCCTCAGTAATAACAATTCCTCATTCCACCAGCTGACTGCTCTGGAAGAGTTTCGTTTTGTCTGAGGACAACTTATTTCATATGAGGTTATTATGGCCTCTTGCAATTGTTCGGAGGCAGCCTCAATATCCAGTTCATTTTTTATATCTGGTCTGACCTGCTTGATGTTATCGCTCAGCTCCTCTTTGTACTTCGCCCAGTCGGTTCTCCGTGGATTCCTGTACATCTCAACTGTTTTATCGACTCCCGCGATTTCCAGTATGATGTACCTGTGATCTGAGTGAGAAGGTTCCTCAGACACATACCACTTAGTAACCTGTGAGCTAATGTACACGGAGCTGAACGTTATGTCAATTACCTGTTGCCTTCTCTGTGTTACAAAAGTTGGTTCACTACCATCATTCAAAACCACCAGATTTCGAGAGATAATGTATTCTAATAGTGACTCACCTCTACTATTTGTGTCGGTGCTTCCCCATGCAGTGTGGTGGGAGTTGGCATCCGCTCCGATGATGACCTGGAGGTTAGAATCCTCGCAGTACTTCACCAGGTTTTCCACTTCGTCCGTTGGCGGTGGTTTCGGTGCATCATACGGGAGGTAAGCAGAAGCGAAAATGAGCTCCTTGTTGCTCCCTCTGGTGCAGAACTTCAGCCTTATGGCCGCTAAATCTCTGGAACAGAAGTTAAGCAGCGTTAATGGTTGTAGTTCTTTCTTAACATAAATGCAAGATCTTACTCTGCCATAGCGTAAATCATATATTACATTACCTTTGGCTTCACCTAGGCCTGCTACACGGTCCCCAACCAGCCAGGGTTCTTGTATTAGGGCCACGTCGATGCTGCCCGAGGCTAGCAGCTTACATAGGGAAGCAGAGGCCGCCCTGCTATGTTGAAGGTTTATCTGTATTACCTTCAACATCTTCGGTTTTTTCTTTCCTCCCAATTATCTTGAAGGTGAGCTGGTTTAATCCAAAATAGGGTTTCAGGCCCATGCCATTCAGCACCTTCAAGGATCCCTCATCGATATTCAGAACCAAGGTTATTCCTTTCGGGTCTGCCTTGCTCGATACGACGCGCCAGTCTTTGGTTGTTATCCCATCATTCTGGGTTTCGAGGAGTTGGAAAACTTTCTCCACTTCCATAGACCCCAGGAATTCAGTTGGGACCCACACAACTACCTTTGTGGTTTTGACGATATCCTTCGCAACGCCAGTCCTCAGGATTACGCCTTCCCACAGTTGGAGTTTAGGAACAGTCTCCATCAGCCATGTCTTCGATTTCTCGTTTCCACAGGTGAAGTAGACGACTCCCTTCTCTGCATAGCTGTTCTTAAATTGGGGTGCGGTTGGTGGCTTGCACTTCCATATCTCCCCCATTATTGCCATTTGCAGATTTTTAGATTGTTCTTCTGACAATCTTTCCTCTGGGTATTTATCCAATACTACAGCCATCTTAGTAGCGGTTAAGGCCTGACTAAAGGTTGCCCCAGCTGTGTCCTGGCTACAAGACGCACTGGGTTTTACCTTAAGAGGTTTGCCGCTATCTGACTTCTTCATCTTTGTCGGCTGACTCTTCGTTGAAGATGGAGTACTTCCCTCCGATCTTACTCTCTTAGAGGTTTTCTGCTGACTTGTTGACGGTTCTCCCTCTTGTTCCTTCGAACTTCGGTTTGACCGTTGTTTCCTGGGTCTTATAGCTTCCCCAGCAGCAATCGCAGCTTGTATGGCCCTTCTCCGTTTCTGTGCACCGGAGAGTTTAGGTTTTATTAGCTTCAGGCGATCCATTCCCGTAGCTACCTGTTTCATCTCAGCATCAGAATCTGCTGGTGAAATTGATTTTCTCCGACATGCGCTTCTTGAACGACAACGAGGCTATATCAAAAAAATTGCATTTCTCACGCTGATTTCAAATATCAAACGAAATCGCATCGCTGCTGTTAAAGAAGAACAAAGACGGCGACTATCTCGGTAACCTGCGGCACCATGTTTTCGAAAGATACACCATTCCAGAGGAATTAGCCCATAATACCTATCCTGAAAATGTCAAAGCTCTACATCCATTAGAAATATACTAAAATGAAGCTCGTGCATGCTCACAGCCACTGCGATACGCATAGCTTCTTACATTTGCAGCTTAATAGCTTCAGGGAAAAAAAACTTGTATATGGGTTGGATTGCTAATACGCCGGGAATTTCAAATCTCGACGACATTCTCCTCTAGCTACTTAAGAAAGACAAGCTGGCGTCGTTTCCGGCGACATGTGGCCACCTGCGCTCTCGAAAAGTATCTTAGCTAGGTTCGGGATACAAGCAATGTCTACTGCCAAAATTTCAAAGTTCTAACGTCATTCTAAACAGGTGAAATTGATTTTCTCCGACATGCGCATCTTGAACGACAAAAAGGCTACATCAAAAAAATTGCATTTCTCACGCTGCTTTCAAATATCAAACGAAATCGCATCGCTGCTGTCAAAGAAGAACAAAGACGGCGACTATCTCGGTAACCTGCGGCACCATGTTTTCGAAAGATACACCATTCGAGAGGAATTAGCCCATAATACCTATCCTGAAAATTTCAAAGCTCTACATCCATTAGAAATATACTAAAATGAAGCTCGTGCATGCTCACAGCCACTGCGATACGCATAGCCTCTTACATTTGCAGCTTAATAGCTTCAGGGAAAAAAAAACTTGCATATGGGTTGGATTGCTAATACACCGGGGATTTCAAATCTCGACGACATTCTCCTCTAGCTACTTAAGAAAGACAAGCTGGCGTCGTTTCCGACGACAAGTGACCACCTGCGTTCTCGAAAAGTATCTTAGCTAAGTTCGGGATACAAACAATGCCTACTGCCAAAATTTCAAAGTTCTAACGTCATTCTAAGCAGGTGAAATTGATTTTCTCCGACATGCGCATCTTGAATGACAAAAAGGCTACATCAAAAAAATTGCATTTCTCACGCTGATTTCAAATATCAAACGAAATCGCATCGCTGCTGTTAAAGAAGAACAAAGACGGCGACTATCTCGGTAACCTGCGGCACCATGTTTTCGAAAGATACACCATTCGAGAGGAATTAGCCCATAATACCTATCCTGAAAATTTCAAAGCTCTACATCCATTAGAAATATACTAAAATGAAGCTCGTGCATGCTCACAGCCACTGCGATACGCATAGCTTCTTACATTTGCAGCTTAATAGCTTCAGGGAAAAAAAACTTGTATATGGGTTGGATTGCTAATAGGCCGGGGATTTCAAATCTCGACGACATTCTCCTCTAGCTACTTAAGAAAGACAAGCTGGCGTCGTTTCCGGCGACATGTGGCCACCTGCGCTCTCGAAAAGTATCTTAGCTAAGTTCGGGATACAAACAATGCCTACTGCCAAAATTTCAAAGTTCTAACGTCATTCTAAACAGGTGAAATTGATTTTCTCCGACATGCGCATCTTGAACGACAAAAAGGCTATATCAAAAAAATTGCATTTCTCACGCTGATTTCAAATATCAAACGAAATCGCATCGCTGATGTTAAAGAAGAACAAAGACGGCGACTATCTCGGTGACCTGCGGCACCATGTTTTCGAAAGATACACCATTCGAGAGGAATTAGCCCATAATACCTATCCTGAAAATTTCAAAGCTCTACATCCATTAGAAATATACTAAAATGAAGCTCGTGCATGCTCACAGCCACTGCGATACGCATAGCTTCTTACATTTGCAGCTTAATAGCTTCAGGGAAAAAAAACTTGTATATGGGTTGGATTGCTAATAGGCCGGGGATTTCAAATCTCGACGACATTCTCCTCTAGCTACTTAAGAAAGACAAGCTGGCGTCGTTTCCGGCGACACGTGGCCACCTGCGCTCTCGAAAAGTATCTTAGCTAAGTTCGGGATACAAACAATGCCTACTGCCAAAATTTCAAAGTTCTAACGTCATTCTAAACAGGTGAAATTGATTTTCTCCGACATGCGCATCTTGAACGACAAAAAAGGCTATATCAAAAAAATTGCATTTCTCACGCTGATTTCAAATATCAAACGAAATCGCATCGCTGATGTTAAAGAAGAACAAAGACGGCGACTATCTCGGTGACCTGCGGCACCATGTTTTCGAAAGATACACCATTCGAGAGGAATTAGCCCATAATACCTATCCTGAAAATTTCAAAGCTCTACATCCATTAGAAATATACTAAAATGAAGCTCGTGCATGCTCACAGCCACTGCGATACGCATAGCTTCTTACATTTGCAGCTTAATAGCTTCAGGGAAAAAAAACTTGTATATGGGTTGGATTGCTAATAGGCCGGGGGATTTCAAATCTCGACGACATTCTCCTCTAGCTACTTAAGAAAGACAAGCTGGCGTCGTTTCCGGCGACATGTGGCCACCTGCGCTCTCGAAAAGTATCTTAGCTAAGTTCGGGATACAAACAATGCCTACTGCCAAAATTTCAAAGTTCTAACGTCTTTCTAAGCAGGTCAAATTGATTTTCTCCGACATGCGCATCTTGAACGAGAAAAGGCTAGATCAAAAAATTGCATTTCTCACGCTGATTTCAAATATCAAACGAAATCGCATCGCTGCTGTTAAAGAAGAACAAAGACGGCGACTATCTCGGTAACCTGCGGCACCATGATTTCGAAAGATACACCATTCGAGAGGAATTAGCCCATAATACCTATCCTGAAAATGTCAAAGCTCTACATCCATTAGAAATATACTAAAATGAAGCTCGTCATGCTCACAGCCACTGCGATACGCATAGCCTTTTACATTTGCAGCTTAATAGCTTCAGGGAAAAAAAACTTGTATATGGGTTGGATTGCTAATAGGCCGGGGATTTCAAATCTCGACGACATTCTCCTCTAGCTACTTAAGAAAGACAAGCTGGCGTCGTTTCCGGCGACATGTGGCCACCTGCGCTCTCGAAAAGTATCTTAGCTAAGTTCGGGATGCAAACAATGCCTACTGCCAAAATTTCAAAGTTCTAACGTCATTATAAACAGGTGAAATTGATTTTCTCCGACATGCGCATCTTGAACGACAAAAAGGCTATATCAAAAAAATTGCATTTCTCACGCTGATTTCAAATATCAAACGAAATCGCATCGCTGATGTTAAAGAAGGACAGAGACGGCGACTATCTCGGTAACCTGCGGCACCATGTTTTCGAAAGATACACCATTCGAGAGGAATTAGCCCATAATACCTATCCTGAACATTTCAAAGCTCTACATCCATTAGAAATATACTAAAATGAAGCTCGTGCATGCTCACAGCCACTGCGATACGCATAGCCTCTTACATTTGCAGCCTAATAGCTTCAGGAAAAAAAAACTTGTATATGGGTTGGATTGCTAATAGGCCGGGGTTTCAAAATCTCGACGACATTCTCCTCTAGCTACTTAAGAAAGACAAGCTGGCGTCGTTTCCGGCGACATGTGACCACCTGCGCTCTCGAAAGTATCTTAGCTAAGTTCGGGATACAAACAATGCCTACTGCCAAAATTTCAAAGTTCTAACGTCATTCTAAACAGGTGAAATTGATTTTCTCCGACATGCGCATCTTGAACGACAAAGGCTAGATCAAAAAAATTGCATTTCTCACGCTGATTTCAAATATCAAACGAAATCGCATCGCTGCTGTTAAAGAAGAACAAAGACGGCGACTATCTCGGTAACCTGCGGCACCATGTTTTCGAAAGATACACCATTCGAGAGGAATTAGCCCATAATACCTATCCTGAAAATTTCAAAGCTCTACATCCATTAGAAATATACTAAAATGAAGCTCGTGCATGCTCACAGCCACTGCGATACGCATAGCCTCTTACATTTGCAGCTTAATAGCTTCAGGGAAAAAAAACTTGTATATGGGTTGGATTGCTAATAGGCCGGGGATTTCAAATCTCGACGACATTCTCCTCTAGCTACTTAAGAAAGACAAGCTGGCGTCGTTTCCGGCGACAAGTGACCACCTGCGTTCTCGAAAAGTATCTTAGCTAAGTTCGGGATACAAACAATGCCTACTGCCAAAATTTCAAAGTTCTAACGTCATTCTAAACAGGTGAAATTGATTTTCTCCGACATGCGCATCTTGAACGACAAAAAGGCTACATCAAAAAAATTGCATTTCTCACGCTGCTTTCAAATATCAAACGAAATCGCATCGCTGCTGTTAAAGAAGAACAAAGACGGCGACTATCTCGGTAACCTGCGGCACCATGTTTTCGTAAGATACACCATTCGAGAGGAATTAGCCCATAATACCTATCCTGAAAATTTCAAAGCTCTACATCCATTAGAAATATACTAAAATGAAATCATGCTCACAGCCACTGCGATACGCATAGCTCTCTTAC